>QJNY01000532.1:36667-53786 GCA_004155945.1 Monosporascus sp. mg162 | reverse complement strand
CGGACACACAAGCTCACCGGACACTTTTTGGCACCTTGCAACAACAAATTCAAATAACTCAACAACAACATATCGCATTGATTCAAATCAATCGGATTCTTCTTCGCTAGACGTATCTACAACTTCTACACAAGTACGCGCATTATGCCCAGGCTTGCCGCAGACGCCACACTTCCGTTCCTTGGTTTCAACCCTCTTACGACGATTGCCTCCAGCAGCTGTTGGCTGCATTTTTTTACCACCCCCTTCTTTTTGAACCAGAAAAGCTTGTCCTTCTTATATAGTAAATGTTCCTCCTTTTTGAAGACGTTTGTTTTTGGTCCTGCGACGTTTGCTTAAGATGTGGTTTATTTCGCGCAATTGGGCAACTTCTTCCCGAAAAAGAACATTTTCGTGCAGAAGTAACAAGTGACTTTTAATCAAAAGATTAACCGATTTAGCCATTTTAGTTGACGAATTACCCTGTTGGTTTCTAATCTTCTTTTGCAAATAACGTAATTGCCGCGTTACTTCCTTGATATTCCTAGGGGTCTTCGCGGGCGGGGAACGAATGGAACCGGCGGAGGTTAACGGGGAGACGGTCGGCGTAGGCATAACTAGAGGAACCTCCAATTCGGAAAGAACGTTATTAGGATTAAATGGAACAAGATTAACTTTCGCGAATCCAGCTTTGATGTTATCGGACGTTATGGCAGCTTGGAACGTATCGTAGAAGCCGGCAAGAAAATCTTTTTTGGCAATATAGGTATAATAACGTCGCATTAGGTCCTCGATATAACGTAAATACGCGCGTTTCAAAACAGAAAAACAAGATACGTCAAAAGGTTAAAGCCGATGCGAAAAATGCGCGGGCATACAAAGCGTGATAATGTTGTTGTTGGCGCAGTATTTTTCGAATTCCATCGAATGGTGGCTTTCGTGGCCGTCGAGGATAAGGAGACGTTTGGAACCTTTCGTACGCGTCCGAATATGCTTGTCAAAATGCTGGATCTATTCGAGACCCAATTTATTTGTTGTCCAGCTATTATCATTTAATGCGATTTTCCAATCGGCTGCTGGCAATGGGTTATTGCGGTACCAGGACCCAAGATGATTTTTTTCCCGCCATGATAACAAATAGCGGCACAGCCCAACCTTGAAAATTAACAGCCTGGATAACTGTAACCTATTCTTTATTGCCTTGTTGCGTTTGTTTAGGTTTTCCACGTTTTTCGGCATTGGTAATTACCATGCCCATTACCATAAGAAGCCCTATCAAAAATCCAGTCTCGTCGAAGTTGTAGATATCCTTTTTTGCGATGCCGTACTTCGCGATTGTAGCCCGAACAAGCTCGAACTACTTGCGAAACGTTTCTGGATTTTCGCATAGGACTCGCTGATAATCGATCTTCCGATTTAAACGCGTCTGGAGTTTTTTTTGCTGTTTAACAAAGTTCGACGCCCAGTTAACTCCAACGCGCCCTGCAATGCGTTAGGCAAGTAACAGATTCGCCATATCTTCAACGTGCTGAAGCCGGACAGGAAACGCTTGCGCATCGAGATTAAGGATACGGTCGACAATAGATTGCTTTTTTGTTGGCTTTAATTTTCGCGAATTGAGGATAGTGTCGGCTCGGGAAGGTTTGCCTTGAATTCGATCTTTTAAAGTAAATGAAGGGATTTCATATATAGAACTTAGCCGTCTGAAACTAAGTTTCGGGTTTCGTTTTTTAGCCTGAATGGCTAGGTTCATTCTGGCTTCTTTTGTAAGGCGTTCCATATTGTTGGTGTTGAGATATGGGCAATTGAAGATAGGTGGTGAGAATAGCTAAAAAAGTGTCCGGTGAGCTTGTGTGTCCGGTGAGCTTGTGTGTCCGGTGAGCTTGTGTGTCCGGTGAGCTTGTGTAGGACGTTACATTACGACAGCATTTTCGTAATCGTGGACCAATTTACAAAATTTTCTTATTTCTTACCTTATAACGAAAATACTGATACAAAATAACCTGTATATATTTCTCTTAGATATATTCTCGGTATCTATGGACTTCTAACGGAAATTGTTTCGAATAGAAATATTATCTTTACTTCGAAATTCTGGCAAGGATTAATGGCTTAACTTGGATTAAATCACAAATTGTCCTGCGCATTCAAACCCTAATCAGACGGACAGACAGAAAAAACCAACTAAACGTTAAAAACGTACTTACGATATTATGTTAATTACGAATAAAATAACTGGGTTGAAAAGTTACCAGTTGCACAGCTAGCTTACAACATTAGCTATTACGGAAGTATTAAAACGACGCCAGTAATTACCAATTTTAGTTTTACACCTGAAGTTTATCGAAATTTACACAAAGATAAACCACCCAACGTTAAAACAATTCTTACGTTAGAACAGCTAAAACAATTATACGTAGAAATAAAAGCAAAGCTCAAATTCGTACGCGACCAGATAAGCAAATATTACAACTAAAAAAGATTAAAGGGACCAACCTTCTCGGAAGGGGAAATGGTTTACCTAGCCACCAAAAATATCCAAACCAAAAGGCTAAACAAAAAACTCGATTTTAAATATATCGGCCCGTACAAGATCGTTAAGAAAATCTCAGAAAATAACTATAAATTAGAGCTACCGCCGAAAGTTAAGCTCCATCTAGTTTTTCTTTTTTTTTTCCTGGACTCAGCAGCAGATATAACTAAAGTTAGCACGGAACAGGACGAAGAAATTATGGAGGATGTACCAGTTTATAAGGCAGAAAAAATATTAGATATATGTAAAAAAGGGGGACTTACCTAGTACCTAGTCAAATAGAAGGATTATCCAGACTCCGAAAACATCTAGAAGCCTGCGAAAAATCTTACGAACGCCTAGCGTCTTCTAAAAAACTTTTACCAGCAGCGCCGGAAGCGCCAGAGTTAAAAGTATTCCAGTTTACGTCGTCCAGCGACGCCAAGTCAGTTCCTTCGGCACTAGACTAGTTAACGGGCATGGAGGTTTACGCTGATGCAACCTCGGCTTTCAGCTGTTGTTACTTTCATTCCAGACGTTCGAACTCCTTTATCGCTTCCATACCTTTAATACCTTTACACAGCATTTCGATCTTACGCTTACGCAAAAGTTTTTTTTGATTCCGCAAACGGGCTAAACGGCCAAATAATTCGTTTAGGTGTTGTTAAATTTTAAGGAGTTCCTTTTTAGCAGAACGCTTTTGAAGTTCGAGGCGGTTCTTTTTAGCAACTAACCGACGGTGCTCGACCTCGGAAGGTCCGAATAAGTTACAAAGACCATTGTGCTCGGTGCAGCAAGCGCACTTTCCGGAACTAGAGTAAGCTTTGTAAATCTTTTGCTCGGATTTGTAACGAAAACGAAAAAATGCGGACATATCAAAACCAAGATAGTTAATTCTTTTAGATAAAATCAAAGCGTTATTACGTTTGCGGGATTTCTGCTTCTCGATACGTTAAGAGATTGGAGCCGATGCGAAAAATGCGCGGGTATGTAAAGCGTAACAATGTCGTAGTTCGCATAATATTTTTCGAATTCCATCGAATGGTGGCTTTCGTAGCCGTCGAGGATAAGGAGACGTTTCGAACCTTTTGTACGCGTCCAAGTATGTTTGTCAAAATGCTGGATCTATTCGAGACCCAATTTATTTGTTGTCCAGCCGTTATCACTTAATGCGATTTTTTAATCGGCTGCTGGTAATGGGTTATCGCGGTATCAGGACCTTACCTCATCGAGATCAGGCCCTATTTTTGAGGTTGTGGCTGCGCTTACGGCGCAGCTGTGGCTAAGATTTCGAAAAAGAACTGTAGCTTCATGTACCCGCTAGCCCGATTTGAAAAAGACCACTAAAACAACAAAACCTCAAAAATAGGGCCTGATGGCAAGTTGTGAATTTTTGGGCTCAATTGGTGCCGTCCCATACAAATTTTTAAGAATCTATTTTGGAAACTCGCAAACAAAACAATAATATAAAGTTGTTATAAAATAACAAAAAATATTATTATATACAGCTTTAAAAGGGCTATCTGACCATATATATAACTTCCCAACCGGGGCTGTTTTGGTGGAGATATTTAAGATCCAAGTTAAAATTCTCAATTGATGCCGACCTTCCAACCGGGACGCCCTCATGGCTGCGACAACGCAACCACCGTATATATCATTAGGCCAGGGGCCTTCCAAGGGTAATTCAGTATGAGAGAAGCCCGTCCAGCTATTCTTTTGTCCGTATGGATTGTGGTTGTTGCGTCGCAGCCATAAGGGCGTTCTGGTCAATCAAGTCCGGAACCTTCTCATGGCTGCGACGCAACAACCACAACCCGTATGGCCGAAAAAATTGATATCCGGGCTTCTCCCATACTAAATAGACGTAGGAAGCCCGGTGCACGATGGTGCGACCGGTGGTTGTTGCGTCGTAGCGATGAGAGCGTTGCGGTCGTCCATTTCCCAGGTTTGAACTTGGCCGTATTGGCTGCAATTGTCACCCGAAAAAATTGAAAAAATTCCTATATGCATATGAGCTTATATTCGACGCGTATATCCAGTTTCATACTTAACAGGCTTAAATTGATTGCGTTACAGTTTCTTTGTATTCAAATCTTAGGATTCTTTAAATGATATGGGAGAAAAGTTGATGATTTTTGTCAGATATAGGGGACATCAGATATGTTGTTGTTGTCAGATATAGGGGACATCAGATGTGTTGTTGTATTCAGCTAAGTTGCAGGTGCTTGTTGCACGCGTGCAGCTTTAAGTAGTTTAGCCACGGAGCATATATGGGCCGATCATTAGGTGACCTTTCCCTATATGGGGCGCTACGCACCCCCCAGCTAGCTGACACACCCCCTTAATGCCTTGAAGCATTCACGGCGTTGATCGTTACACTTCATCACTTCCTAAAGCCACAGCTGTCCATTCCACTTCTCCTCCGGCGATTGAGTCCTCCTGATTAGCCAATTCCTCGTCCGAAATCTTTCTTAAAGCTTTCCTCCGCCGGTCCAGGGCTTCTGTAACATCTATCAATCCTAGCTGCTCTCTGAAGTGCCTAAAAGCTTCTCGTAACAGGGCTTTGGTCAGTCCGTCTGCTAGCATGTCACCCGTAGGTGTATAATTTATTCTGATTAGGTCCCTTTCTGCTACCTCTCGCAGCCAGTGGTTATGTATATCTACGTGCCGTAGCTTTATCTTTAAAAGGGCGACGTCGGCGTTAACTAGCCGTATTATCTATTGATTGTCGCACCATATATTTAGCGGTCTTGCATCCAGGGTGACTCCTAATTCTTTGATCAGTCGAGAACTGAATAAGGCTTCTTTTGCAGCCTGCGCAAGGGATAATAATTCCGTTTCGGTTGTGGAAGTAGTTACTATATTTTGCTTGTTCGCCCGCCATCCTATTACTCCTTCGAACAGCTTTATAACGTAAGCTTGGAAACTTTTTCGATCGATCGTTGTTATGGCCAAAGGCCTTGGCTCGATTGACAGACGGTCGGAGGTTGTGGAAGGCATCTCCGATGTGGCTCCAGGGTCACGTGACTGGCTCGACGGGCTCGCGGCGTTTGATTGGCGTCAGTACTTCGAGCTAGTCGAGCCAAGGGAATAGCTCGATGGACTCGAAGAAGCTCGACCACCAAAAGAAGGATCGAGCCGGTTCGAGCCGGTCGAGCCAATAGAAATATATATACGCTCGTTATTTCCTATAGTTTAGATAGCACCAGCTTGCAATAATAATTGGTTACCCAGATCTATATCTGCTATTACCAGACGTGACTATCGCTTTATTGCTCAGATTCCCACGATACCACTGCCAACATAAACCGTACGACTAGGTTTAATAGTTGGTTAAGCCCATAGCCGTCACAATCGTATTGTCCGCGAAGGAAGCGTCGCTCCAAGTATCCATCGAATTTTCGCCATTAAACTGCAACGTTAGCGTCTTGGTTCCGATCAAGTATAATATAACTCGATCGGCAGCTTTGTAATATGCGCTACTAGGATTTAGGTTAAATCGTGCGAATCGGGATACAGCAAAGCATATATCGGGTTAAGTATTAACTGCCATATATAAAATGGAACCGATCTTTTTTTGATATCTGTTAACGGACCCTGAATGGGCTAGATCAGGATTCGGCAATAGCTCGACGCTTATCATGGGCGTATCTAGGTAGCTATTCAGACTTTCTTTGGGGATTAAGTTAGCCAGCTTATTTATAAAGTCGGATTGGGATAACCAGATCTTTCTGTTAGCCCTGTCTTTAATCACTTTGATGCCGAGGAACCATTATAAGTCCTTACCCCCTGTAAGGGTATACCGTTCCTGGACCTGTTGGATCAACTGATCGACGAGGTCTTAATCCTTTTTCCTATACGCGGCGACAATATCGTCCACGAAAAAGAAAAGAAACACCCCTTAACGGATAAAGCAACAAGGTTCGTACGGAACGGAACTAAGTCCCAAATCCTTTAATATGCTGGTAAATTTTTTTTGCCAAAGCAAAAGTAATTCCTTCAGTCCATATAATGCCTTCCTAATTAAAAGTATCTTCCCACGTTATGGGTAACCTGGGGGTGTTTTCATATACACCTCGTAAGGCAAATTCGCATTAACGAAGGCGTTTACCGCGTTATATTGCTTCAGCTTTAGGTCAAACCTAGCCACGATAGCGATTAAAGTTCGAAACGACCTTCCAGCAAATATAAATGCGTATATATCGCCATAAGCGTTTTTTAGCTGTTAATCGCCTCGTACGACGAAACGTGCTTTGCATTTCTGTAGCCAGCCATGCTTGTTAAATTTGTAAACGTATACCTATATATACCCTAAAACCTATTTTCCTTTAGCAGAAAACTAATTAACAGCTTCCCAGAACTGCATTTTCTTATAATTCTATAAGTAAACCCTTTCAGCTTCCCTAAATATCTCCCCCAAAAGGTATATACTTAGCTTTTTATAACCTCGCGGCGGTAACGGTAAATCTCGCTTATATACCCGGCCCTGTAATCTAGGTACCATACGTACTGTTATTGTAAAACCTTTCCGATCAAGGTAACGCACGTTTCGGGTCTTTATTTTCCTTAAGTTTCCGCAGCTTACCGGCCGGTTATCACGCGTACATACAAAGTAAGCTATTCGTCCTGCATTAAATGCGGCCTCCCATACTTTATGGTCGACTCTAGCAATACTCCTATAACACGGAACGCACGGGAAAGTAACTTCGACCCGTAAAATGCCTTCGTCTTCTACCGTTACCCTAGATTAAACAATATAACAAAAGCTTAAGGCTGCCTTTATTTCTTCCGTCGGCGCAATAATCGTAACAATCATCAAAGCAAACGCTGGTAGCAGTAATAGTCCAAAGGACGGAAATAATTCGAACACAGCGGTCGTATAAAGATAATCAATCCCATACAAATAGGCTTATTCTTTTCCATGCCGTACGTTTTCTTCGACGTCTGTGCCGCTTTAAAACCATTCCTCCTGTCCAGCCGGTAACTAAATTATTCCATTCAGGTCTTCATCTTCCTCTTATATATATATAAGGTAACCATTGGCCTAATCAGGTATTTCTACCTGTCGGAGCAATTTCTGCAGCTTATCTTCCGTAATATAAAAAAGGTCGTCTTTAAAGTCTTTAATATCACCTAAAAAGGTGGCTTTTTCGTTGAACAGTACGTCTCGAATGGCGATAACCTTATTAATCAACGGGTTCCAGATTTCGTAGATGTTCGTAAATCGGTAACCGACGAAAAACCCAATCCATGCCTTAAAATTCAGCTTCTAAAGTCTCTATTCTTTCTTCATAGCGGCAGCTATCATAACATAGGCCATACAGCCATATATTCGCAGGTAGGCCTGCTAAAGCTTCCGATCAAATACCGCAACGCCGTCCCCGTACGCCAGGTAAATGTAGTAAACCTCGTATAGGCTTTACCAAAAAAGTGCGTATTTAGGGGTACGGTTATACAGGTATACTGCCGCTTTAAAAATATACACGATCAGAAACGCGGGTAACTTAACGCCACTTCGCATCGCAGTCGCTTTCTCCTTAATCACACTCCCTAAGCGCTCTGCACCCCCGTTCTGGGCCTATATATACGGTACTAAGGGCTCGAGTCTAATACTGAAAGGAAGCGACTGAAGCATATTTCGAAGTTGGTGGTTTTTCAGGATTTCGTTATCGCACTCGATTACCTGTGGAAAAACCTTGTCCTGGTTCTTAAAACTCCTAGGAAATGCCGAAACGCTATAATTAATGTATCTTGCTCTCGATTCTTAAGGTAGATGTCCCAGATAAAACCTAAGTATCTATCTGTAGCAAACATAACGTATCTATATCCTTCAGGGTCTTCTTCGAAATCTGTAAAGTCGACGGCGATTCTCTATCCTGATCGGGATGCTCCCTTCCGTAGCTCGCGACGTATTTGTCTTTTGGCCTTCGCTTTGCCACATGCCTGGCATTCGACTATTATAGGACCTTTCAGGCGGACTCCTTTTACATAAAACTGTAACTAAGCGATTACTTCGGGCCTTAAATGACCTAATCTTAGGTGCCAAATCGTACCGTTACCGATTCGTAATAGTTTCGCTGTATATAAGTTAACGTTTCGTCTATAGGCTGCCAGGGCCGCATAAGTAACTGTTGCGCTAATATCTTTAATAACGAACTAATCAAACTTGTCTATCAACGTAGCAACCACCTAATCGTACTTATCTCGAATAAAGTTGTTGGTTTTTCTGTTATCCCACCAGTACCCCTTTTTTCGGAGCTGCCGGAAAAACACCAGGTTGCATACGAAGCTCTCGTAATGGGCCACGTCGTACAGACGTAACGCTCTCGTACCGCTAAGGCTTCGAAACACCACATCAACCTCTCCGTACCTCTTAATCGGCACGAAGCTATTGCCTGCGTATACCCCGTCGCCTTATACGGTTAGTCTAAAGTTTAGGAACCTGCTAATAAGGTTAAAAATATAAATCGTAAACCCTAAATCCAAAATTGACAAATTTCTTAAGGGATAAAGCGCAACGTTTGTCGTACTGCGTTAATCAAAAATCAAGAAGTACGCTAAAACTCGCCTTACTTCCTGTAAAAGTCAATCGGTCTCTTAAGTAATTAGCTTATCCATAATCTTTAACAGACGGTCGATTTCTTCCTTTAAGAACTGATTAGCAGCAATCCGCTCTTTAACCATAGCTTCTATTGCTCCGTTAAACCTAAATCTTGCTGAAGCTTTATTAGGGAACGCATAATAACATTGGATTAACTTATGCAAGGTGCTTAAGCATGCTTTGCAACGGATGCCTTATACGTCCAACTTTTAGCGTTTTCGTTTACTGGTGCTTCGATCCGAATATAAACCTTTACGGTTACCTCGTTTCGACCTTCGTCCAAAGTCCCTACTACGCGGCTGGGCGCCGGTAAACTTGGAATTATCCTAATCAGGATCGTCTTGTTTAAATAAATCCGCAAGGGACCCGTGGAACGTCGGAAACGCCGTTTTAACGTTTCGTAACGTAAATAGTAAATGGGTCTGGGCCTAATGGTCCAGAAGGTTAGCAGCTACCTTTTAATAGCTGATCGTACCGCTTTTAATTTCGGCCTTCCTCGTTATCTGGAACGAAGTTTTCCAGGACTCTATAATGGAAATTACGGCTGTGCATAGGTCGTTAACCTATCCGATCGTCGTATTCGTTTCTAGGACTTCATATCGTTGCCCCATGGCCATAATCTCTTGCCATTTCCCGATCCATTCGTCTAGCTTTTTAGCAAACTTCGAAGCTTACTTCAGTATTTCGCGGTATTCCCGTTAGGTACTAATCATAAGCCTGTCGTCGTACACCTTGCCAAATTTAGACAGCATAACGTACCACTTTCATAAGTTCTTTCCTGGAAGAAGATTCGTCTATTTGATCGATAGAGATACAGATTCCAAAACCCATTTCGTCAGGTCGTTAATGTTCTTGCAAAAGGTATCGTACTTCCGATCCTTGTAGGTGTACGCCGTATATTCCTGGTTATAAGCTTGTTTGCCTTCGGTCGTCATCTTAAGGATATTCGTTGGCTGATTCGTAAGATCGACTTCTTCGAAGGTTCCTGTGGAAAATGGGGTGTTGGTTCGCGTCGGAGGACGGATTCGTCTCTTTGGGTAGGAGGCTATATCGGGTTCTATAGGTTCAACAGGCCACAGACGTAACTGATCGGGATCGATATAGTCCCAGATCTTAAAAGCGTATGCCTTAAACTGGAATTCCCCCTTGAAGTAGTCCCAGTCCTTAGGCCCCTTGTAGATGATGGAGGACGTCGATGGTACGGTCGCCATTGTAGCTAATGAAGTATATAAATGATTGTTATTGATGTACAGCCTATATCGTCTCAGCAACAGCTGATCAATTGATATATAACGCTAATTGAGCGAATGAGACTCTTAATTGTCAGCTAGCCACTGCACCAAAAGATCATTTGCGATAAGCTTATCTAAGTGTTAAGTGCAAGATTCTATCTTGCTACTTATCTGACACACCCCCTCAGTGGCTAGCGATCAAGGCGGCGCGTACTTCGGGTTCTTCACCTAAACTTCCGCAGCTCGTAGCGCGTACTTCGGATTTATCCCCTAAACTTCCGCAGCTCATGGCCAGGATCGAACTTGAGCCCTTTGGGTAAGTGGTCAGGTGCAGGCTAGTAGGCCTTAGCTGCGACGGTAGAACTCCACTTTGTGGAGCATGTCTGAAACTCTTAATTGTCAGATATAGGGGACATCAGATGTGTTGTTGTATTCAGCTGAGTTGCAGTTGCTTGTTGCACGCGTGCAGCTCTAAGTAGTTTAGCCACGGAGCATATATGGGCCGATCATTAGGTGACCTTTCCCTATATGGGGCGCTACGCACCCCCCAGCTAGCTGACAGTTGTATTCCGTTCAGTTGCAGGTGCTTGTTGCACGCGTGCAGCTCTAAGTAGTTTAGCCACGGAGTATATATGGGCCGATCATTTGGTGACCTTTCCGTATATGGGGCGCTACGCACCCCCCAGCTAGCTAACACACCCCCTCAACGCCTTAAAGCATTCACGGCGTTAATCGTCACACTTCATCACTTCCTAAAGCCACAGCTGTCCATTCCACCTTTCCTCCGGCGATTAAGTCCTCCTGATCAGCCAATTCCTCGTCCGAAATCTCTCTTAAAGCTTTCCTCCGCCGGTCCAGGGCTTCTATAACATCCATCAATCCTAGCTGCTCTTTGAAGTACCTAAAAGCTTTTCGTAACAGGGCTTTGGTCAGTCCGTCAGCCAGTATGTCACCCGTAAAAATATAATCCACTCTGATCAGGTCCCTCTTTGCTGCCTCTCGCAGCCAGTAGTTATATATATCCACGTGCCGTAGCTTTATCTTTAGAAGGGCGACGTCGGCGTTAACTAGCCGTATTATCTATTAATTGTTGCACCATATATTTAGCGGTCCTGCCTCCAAAGTAACTCCCAATTCTTTAATCAGTCGAAAGCTAAATAAGGCTTCTTTTGCAGCCTGCGCAAAAAACAACAACTCCGTTTCGGTTGTAGAAATAATCACTATATCTTGCTTATTCGCCCGCCATCCTATCACTCCTCCGAACAGCTTTATAACGTAAACTTAAGAACTTTTTCGATCGATCGTATTATCCGCAAAGGAAACGTCGCTCCAAGTATCCATCGAATCCTCGCCACCAAACTGCAACGTTAACGTCTTGGTTCCGATCAGATATAATATAGCTCGATCGGCAGCTTTATAATGTACGTTATTAGGATTTAGGTTAAATCGTACGAGTCGGGATACAGCAAAATATATATCGGGTCGAATATTAACCATCACATATAGGATAAAACCGATCTTCTTTTAATATCTGTTAACGGACCCTGGATAAGCCAAATCAAAATTCGGCAATAGCTCGACGCTTGTCATGGACGTATCTAGGTAACTATTCAAACTTTCTTTAAAGACTAAGTTAACCAGCTTATTTATAAAGTCGGATTAAAATAACCAAATCTTTCTGTTAGGCCTATCTCTAATCACTTCGATACCGAGGAACCATTATAAGTCCTCACCCCCTATAAAGGTATACCATTCCTGAACCTATTGGATCAACTGATCGACGAGGTCTTGATCCTTCTTTCTATACGCGGCGACAATATCGTCCACGAAAAAGAAAAGGAGCACCCCTTAACGGATAAAGCAACAAGGTTCGTACGGAACGGGGCTAAATCCCAAATCCTTTAATCTGCTGGTAAATTCCTTCTACCAAAGCAAAGGTAATTCCTTTAATCCATATAATACCTTCCTAATCAAAAATATCTTCCCACGTTATAAGTAGCCTAAAAATGTCTTTATATACACTTCGTAAGGCAAATTCGCATTAACGAAAGCATTTACAGCGTTATACTGCTTTAGTTTTAGGTCAAACCTAGCCGCGATAGCAATTAAAGCTCGAAACGACCTTCCAGCAAGTATAGATACGTATATATTACCGCAAACGTTCTTAAGTTATTAATTACCTCGTACGACGAAACGGGCTTTGCACTTTTATAGCCAACCATACTTATTAAACTTATAAACATATACTTACATATACCCTAGAACCTATTTTCCTTTAGCAGAAAACTAATTAACAGCTTCCCAGAACTGCAGCTCCTTATAACTTTGTAAGCAAACCCTTTCGGCTTCCTTAAACATCTCCCCCAAAGGGTATATATTCAACTTTTTATAGCCTCGCGGCGGTAACGGTAAATCTCGCCTATATACCCGGCCCTATAATCCAGGTACCGTACGTATTGTTGTTATAAAGCCTTTCCGATCAAAATAACGCACGCTTCGGGTCTTTATTTTCTTTAAGCTTCCGCAGCTTACCGGCCGGTTATTACGCATACCTACAAAATAGGTTATTCGTCCTGCATTAAATACGGTTTCCTATACTTTATAATCGACTTTAACAATATTCCTATAGCACGGAACGTACGGGAAGGTAACTTCGACCCGTAAAATACTTTCGTCTTCTACCGTTACCCTGTGTTGAACAATATAACAGGAGCTTAAGGCTATCTTTATTTTTTCCGTCGACGCAATAATCGTAGCAATTATTAAGGCAAACGCTAATAGCGGTAATAATCCAGAGGACGGAAGTGGTTCTAATATAGCGGTCGTATAAAAATAATTAATCCCATACGAACAGGTTTGTTTTTTTTTATACCGTACGTCTTCTTCGACGCCTATGCCGCTCTAAAACCATTCTTCCTATCCAGCCGGTAACTGAATAATTCCACTCAGGTCTTTATTTTCCTTTTATATATATATAAGGTGGCTATTGGCCTAATCAGGTATTTTTACCTATTAAAGCAGTTTTTGCAGCTTATTTTCCGTAATAAAAAGAAGGTCGTTTTTAAGATCTTTAATATTACCTAAAAAGGTAGCTTTTTCGTTAAACTGTACGTTTCGAATAGTAATAACCTTGTTGATTAACGGATTCCAAATTTCGTAAGTATTCGTAAATCGGTAACCGACGAAAAACCCAATCCATGCCTTAGGATTCAGCTTCTGGAGTTTCTGTTCTTTCTTTATAACGGCAGCTATCATAACATAGGCCATACAGCTATATACTCGCAGGTAGGCCTACTGAAGCTTCCGATCAAGTATTGCAACGCCATCCCTATACGCCAGGTAAATGTAATAAACCTCGTATAGGCTTTGCCAAAAAAGTGCGTATTTGGAGGTACGGTTATATAGATATACTGCCGCTTTAAAGATGTATACGATTAGGAACGAAGGTAATTTAACGTTACTTTGCATCGCAATCGCTTTCTCCTTGGTCACACCTCCTAAACGCTTTGCACCCCCGTTCTGGGCCTGTATATACGGTACTAAAGGCTTAAGTCTAATACTGAAAGAAGGCGACTGGAACATATTTCGAAATTAATGATTTTTCAAGATTTCGTTATCGCATTCGATCGCCTGTAGAAAAACCTTATTTTGGTTCTTCAGAATTTTTAAAAGGTATCGAAACGTTATAATCAATATATCCTGCTTTCGATTCTTAAGGTAAATATCCCAGATAAATCCTGAATATCTGTCGGTAGCGAACATAACGTATCTGTACCTTTCTAGGTCTTTTTCGAAGTTTGTGAAATCGACGGCGATTCTCTATCCTGATCGGGATGCTCCTTTCCGTAGCTTACGACGTATTTATCTTTTGGCCTTCGCTTTGCTACATGCTTGGCATTCGACGGTTATAAGACCCTTTAAGCGGACTCCTTTTGCATAGAACTGCAACTGGGCGATTACTTCGGGCCCTGGATGTCCTAATCTTAGATGCCAAATTATACCGTTACCGATTCGTAATGGCCTCGCTGTATATAAGTTAACGTTTCGTCTGTAAGCTGCTAAGGCCGCATAAGTAGCTATTGCGCTAATATTTTTAATAACAAACTGATCAAACTTATTTATTAACGTAGCCACCACCTAATCGTATTTATTTCGAATAAAGTTATTGGTTCTTTTATTATCCCACCAGTACCCCTTTTTCCGGAACTGCCGGAAAGATACCAGGTTGCATGTAAAGCTTTCGCAATAGGCCACGTCGTACAAACGTAACGCTTTCGTACCGCTAAGGGTTCGAAGTACCACATTAACCTTTCCGTACCTCTTGATCGGTACGAAACTATTGCCTACGTACATCCCGTCGCCTTATACGGTTGGCCTAAAGTTTAAGAACCTGCTAATAAAGTTAAAGATATATATTATCGATCCTAAATTTAGGATGAAAAAATTCTTTAAGGGATAAGATAAAGCGTTTATTACGCTGCGTTAATCGGAGATTAAGAAATATGCTAGGATTCGTTTTATTCCTTTAAGGAATTAATTTGTTTCTTATATAGTTAATTTATTTATAATCTTTAATAAACGGTCGATCTTTTCTTTCAAGAACTAATCAAAAGTAATCCGCTTTTTGACCATAACTTCCATTGCTCCGTTAAACCTAAATCTGGTTAAGGCTTTATTAGGGAACGCATAATAGTATTGGGTTAACTTATGCAAGGTATTTAAGCATGCTTTATAACGGGTACTTTATGCGTCCGACTTTTAACGTTTTCGCTTGCTGGTGTTTCGATCCGAATATAAGCCTTTACGGCCACCTCGTTTCGACTTTCGTCCAAAGGCCTTACTACGCGGCTGGACGCCAATAAACTTGAATCATCTTAATCAAAATCGTTTTGTTTAGATAAATCCGCAAAGGTCCCGTAAAACGTCGGAAACGCCGCTTTAACGTTTCGTAATGTAAATAATTAATAGGTTTAGGCCTAATAGTCCAAAAGGTCAGCAGCCACCTTTTGGTAACTAATCGTACCGCTTTTGATTTCGGCCTTCCTCGTTATCTGGAACGAGGTTTTCCAGGACTCCATAATAAGAGCTACGGCTGTACGTAAGTCGTTAACCCATCCGATTATCGTATTCGTTTCTGGGATTCCATATCGTTACCCTATAGCTATAATTTTTTACCGTTTCCCGATCTATTCGTTTAGCTTTTTAACAGATTTCGAAACGTGCTTCAGTATTTCGCGGTATTCTCGTTAGGTACTGATTATAAGCCTATCGTCGTACACCTTGCCAGATTTAGCCAGCATGGCGTACCACTTTCATAAGTTCTTTCTTAGGAAAAGATTCGTCTGTTTGATCGCTGGAGATACAGATTCCAAAACCCATTTCGTCAGGTCGTTAATGTTCTTACAGAAGGTATCGTACTTCCGATCTTTGTAAGTATACGCCGTATATTCCTAGTTATAGGCTTATTTGCCTTCGGTCGTTATCTTAAGGATATTCGTTAGCTGATTCGTAGGATCGACTTCTTCGATGGTTCCTATAGAGGATGAGATGTTAGTTCGCGTCGGAGAACGGATTCGTCTTTTTGGGTAAGAGGTTATATGTCACGGTAGGGCTCAAGTCAGGTGTAACCAGTCTATTCCTATGGGGTAGGGTCAGGACAGAACAGACTCTTGTCCCTCTATAAGGATAGATAGGGGCCTAGGGCCCTTATATGGAATGAAGGCAATGAGGGGTTCAAGCAAGGAGGGTGGATTACGTAAGGTATGCCAGCCCCAGGCTGCTAGGCCTGCTGTAACATTATATCGGGTTCTATAGGTTTAACAGGCCACGGACGTAACTGATTAGGGTCGATATAGTCCCAGATCTTAAAAGCGTATACTCTAAACTGAAATTCCCCCTTGAAGTAATCCCAGTCCTTAGGTCCCTTGTAGATGATGAAGGACGTCGATGGTACGGTCGCCATTGTAGCTAATAACGTGTATATATGATTGTTATTGATGTACAGCCTATATCGTCTCAGCAACAGCTGATCAATTGATATATAACGCTAATTGAACGAATGAGACTCTTAATTGTCAGATATAGGGGACATCAGATATGTTGTTGTATTCCGTTCAGTTGCAGGTGCTTGTTGCACGCGTGCAGCTTTAAGTAGTTTAGCCACGGAGCATATATGGGCCGATCATTAGGTGACCTTTCCGTATATGGGGCGCTACGCATCCCCCAGCTAGCTGACAATTTTGGTAGGACGGCACCAAATGAGACCCCTGTTCGCACAACATCAACTCAGGCCTCGCTGGCTAGTTACGGGAATACGGCATTTGATTGGTTGATTTTTAGCGTTGTGGGAGTGTACTTTGAAGAACATCTGAAAAGAATTGGAGAACTAGCCAGCGAGGCCTGAGCTAGCTGAGGCAATCAGGACCTAAGGTGATTTTTTCCCGTTATGATAATAAATAGCAGTATAGCTCAACCTTGGAAATTAACAGCTTGGATAACTATAATCCATTCTTTATTTCCTTATTGCGCTTGTTTAGGTTTTCCACGTTTTTCGGCACTGGTAATTACTATACCCGTTGCTATGAGAAGCCCTATTAAGAATCTGGTTTCGTCGAAGTTGTAAATATCCTTTTTTGCGATGCCGTATTTTGCGATAGTAGCCCGAATAAGCTCGAACTACTTGCAAAATGTTTCTAGATTCTCGCATAGAACTCGTTAATAATCGATCTTCCGATATAGACGCGTCTAGGGTTTTTTTTTTTTTTTTTTTTTTTTTTTTTTTTTAAAAAACGC
>QJNY01000532.1:0-36657 GCA_004155945.1 Monosporascus sp. mg162 | reverse complement strand
TTTTTTTTGTTGTTTAACAAAGCTCGACGCCCAGTTGACTCCAACGCGTTTTGCAACGCGTTGAGCAAGCAATAGATTTGCCATATCTTTAACGTGCTGAAGCCGGACAGGAAACGCTCGCGTATCTAGGTCAAGGATTCGGTCAATACTCGATTTTTCTTCGGTCGGCGTCAATTTCTACGAATTGAGCATAATATCGGTTCGGGCGCGTTTACCACTAGAACGGTATGCTAAGGTAGAAGATAAAACTTTATATATAGAACCAAGCTTTTTGTAACTAAGTTTCGGGTCTCGTTTTTTAGCCTGAATAGCTAGGTTCATTTTCGCTTCTTTTATAAGGCGTTCTATAATGTTGGTGTTGAGAAATGGACGATTGAAGATAGGTAGTTAGAATGATTGAAAAAGTGTTGCGCTCGGTGGTGTGTTGCGCTCGATGGTGTAGGACGTTAAAGATTATTTTAAAATTATTTTAAAATCATTTCGAAATATATAAATATACCGGAATTATATTAAAAACTTCTTTATCAGCAACGAGTTCCGTTTGGTCCACTTTTCTACAGCAGTCGTCGCTCTGTAAATGCTTTTTTATAAAGCTTGTTCCATTTCTCTTAGAAAAAGTAGAATATACTAAGTAGCACCCACATCGCCGACACTTGATTTTGGGCTGCCCAGTTGTTCGATAACAAATCTGTATAAAGTTCTTCCAGTATTCCGAATTATGGTTGGTCTTATTAAACATACCGATAGCTTACTTTTATATATTTTCGTTATTTTTGCTGCTAACATTTTCTTAAAACTAAAACTACTCCTGGAATCAATTTACCTAATGCTCGTACTAATGTTTCAGGTATTCGTAATATTCTTGGTCAAAAATAAAGAAATCGGCCCTTAATCGTATGTTAGATTAAGATCGGTGCGATTAATCTAGCGTTATAAAGCGGCTTCGTTGTCTAGATACATTAGGTAAATTAGGTCGTTTTTAGCTCGGTAGTTGTTAGCTAGATTATAACTAGCTAAGTTCCGAACTAGACTTAAGGCTATCTTGTTCTGGATTCGAATTTATTTTAATTATAATCTTGGCCTAATAATCTTTGCCTTTATTTTCGCCTTTATCTTCTAGCGGATTATTTTCACTAAATATACCGTCACTGTCTAAAGTTTCGAAGAGATTATCTTCTTAATTACTTTTTTAATCGAGGGCATTATCCTACAAAAAGTTTGATATAACGATTCGTTATCTCTAAAATTATGAGCATCAAAGCGGAAATTTTCAAAGGTTTATAACATGGTTCTGGAATATAATAATAACTTAAATTAAAGCGAAAGCGGGAATTATTTTATAACGAACGAATAACTAAAAAATGTTAAAAGAATTAACTGAAATTACGTAGATGGCTGGCGATACAAGGTTTCAAAGTTATAAATCAGTTTTTTTAAGCGACGCATATTTTCTTCTCTTATGTTCTTTTTTATTAAAATTATTATAATAAAACCGTTTATTCTATTTATTTCAAATCGGGCCCAACACTATCGAGATAAAGTAATTGCAAAGTTGCCCGTTTTAGGCATTGCTTTAAATACTTTACAAGTTGACGATACCTAAAGCGAACTTAACCGAAATTCGAATGGTTTTGTTCTTAAGCTTCTATTATTACCTAAGTTTACTAAAAATATGCCCCTTCGATACCTAGTACAAAATAAACCAGTACCTTTAACCAGGTTTCTTACTAAAACTTTAAAACAAACGCTGGGCCAGCCGATAAAGGTTAAACCCAAAGCACCTATTCGTAAGATCCGTCGCTATAAACGGAAACCTAGCAATAAATATATAATTAAATTATTTCATAAGTATTTCATTACTAACATTGTCCAATTAATATACTTCGAGAGATTCGGAAGTACCAAAAAGATACGCGCTTAATCTTCGAAAAAACGCTATTTCAACGGGTAGTTCGCGAAATTTTTATAAATAGATCATACCAATTTATGAGGATACGGGCATCTGCCTTAAAAGTATTAAAGGAAGCTGCAGAAACTTTCTAATTACTTTATTTTAAAGTAGCAATCTTTTACTATTTATAGTAATTGGAAAATACTTCAAGCAAAAGATATTTATATTATTCGGAAGATTTATTCAGATTAAAATATAACAATTTCTAGGCTGGCTATGAAAGGTTTAAGAATATACAGAAAATAATATATATTTTATATATTATTTCGGTTAACCTTTTGTTAATTATATTCAATTTCTTTTGTTTAAAAAAAGGGCCTAAATAATGAATATTCTTAATTCGGCGAACCTTTTTTAAAATTTTGTGTGTGCAAAATTCTTATCGATAAGCACTACACTTATTTTAGCTCTACAAAATTTTCTATTTAGCTCGAATTTCTTACCTATTTAAAATTTTCCACTTTACTCCTTCCATTTAGCTACCTTATTCCTTCTATTTCTAGTCTAATTGAATCGTATTGCCCTACTTTACTATAACATCTTTTTTTTTTGAAAATGGCTGGCTAGTTTTGAAATAATTCTGAAATAATCGCGTTCGAGACTTTTTTCCTTTATTTCTGCAATACCCCCTTTATTTAAACGTTGGAAGTCTAACAAATCTTTATTTCAAAATCTCTATACAAAAAAGGCTCGGGCGCGAAAAGCCAATCTCTTAGCAGAATAGAATAAAATCGAGAAAGCTCGTTATAACCTAAAATAACAAATCAAACGCAAAGTGGACAATTAGAAACTCTTAAATACAAATGTAACTCTCGAAAAACAAACGGTGCAAAGTATTATTATTAAACAGAAATTTAATACTTGGTAGTAAGTATTATTGTACGATTATTTTAAATATTAATAATAATTAATAGCTAAAAAAGGTAAAGGTATCCTAAACAAGTTAGAGCAAGATGAGTTAAGGCTAAAAATATATCTGTATTACTAGATAACGGCGATCAAGCCTATATTAGTACTGATAACAAAATGGCCAAAGTATTTTATTATAATAATAATGTGTTACAAGAACAGTAGTTCCTGCCTCGAAAGCAGCCATTGTTAAGACTTAGCGCGAGCTCGCCCCGGCTGAACTTCGGACTAGGAAAGCTTGGCAACTAAGGTGATCTAGGTAACCTAGGTGATCTGGAACTAGATCGTACAAATCACACAGATCCACGACATACCTATAAAAAACAGAAGGATATATAACGAATGGGTGTTTTTCCTATAAATAGCACTTACTTAATTTCGCTTCTTAGCTATTAATCTAAGTCTTTAATTAAAGGTAACATGTTTCGATTAAAGAAAACGTCCGTAAATCTCTTTAACAAATAATCTATTAAAGCATTTTTCGCTTTATTGTTACCTGTAAATCAAGAACCCATTTCAGATATTAATTACATTTCCAGGTAGTTATATAACAGGTTTATTACATTTTGATAACTCCTTAATCAATAGCCGACGAATAGTTCAAGGTCTAGTTAGGCATAAGCTTTTTTAAATACAGTAAAAACGATATTATAAAACGGTATTCAAAAAATAAACGATATACCCGATCGCTGTTACTAACTAATAAAGGATCGATAACCGGATTAAAATATCCTACCTCCTATTAAAAAAGTCCTTTCTTAATATAGCTCTACTTAATACTCGGTCTTAAGGAGAACCTTTTTGTTTTCAGCGACAACCCTTCCCGGCCCTTAAAGAAACTATTAAGGTCTGAAAGAACGAACCAAAAGGGAAAAAAGAAAAAACCGACAGCCCGAAAAGTAAGGAAGAAAAAAACTTATGATTAACGACAAACTGCGTATCTTAATAACTAAACTCCAGGCGGTAAAAAGGGAAAACGCCAAACGTGCTCCACAATAAAGGTTTTCAACATTGCCTTTATTCGGCGCGAATTAATTAAGCAGAAATATTGTTCCACCCTTTGCTTATCATAAAATGCTTAAGGTGAAAAGTTATAAGCCTATTTTCCTAAAATCTTACGACAGAACTACAAATATGGAAGGATTTTTAATTTAAGCTAAACTTTACTTTAAATTTTACGAAAGCTATCTAATGAAAAACTATCAAAAAGTAATGGGTATCTTCCAGCTACTTAGAAAAAGGGTTCTTTTATAGTTTAAGCCAATTATAAAAGATTACTTTAAAAATTACCTTAACAAATCCTCCGATTTTATTAATTATATTTTCGGTAATTACGAATATTTGGAAAAACACATACGAACTTTGTTTAAAAACCTAAATAAGCAGCAGAATACTATTAAAAAGTTGTACCTTTTCTAGTAGACAAAATCAACGGCTAAATATACGACGGAATTTAATCGCCTTACAGCAACTTCCTACCTACCGAAAATGCTTTGTTTTACTCTTATCACGATAACCTAAAGTTATAGGTTAAGAAGAAAGATATATAAGATATCAAAAACAGGGCCCTTTTAGGATTATATTAACAAGGCCATTATTGCCGACAGATATACCTTTGACAAGTACCTAAAAAAGAAAGACTTTAATAGGAAAAGGGAAGATCGAAGCTCTAATAGTAAGCTCCAAGGAAGTAAAAATAAGAACAGGACTCAGAAGGAAGCAAATATTATTTTAAGGGAGCTTAAAAGGACAAGTCGAATGTTAAGTGGTTTAATTGTGGCAAAAAAGGTTATTACAAGAACGAATGTCGTTTTTTAGCTAAAAGGAATTCTAAAAAGAAAGGGATTCCTTAAAAGAAGGCCCGAGCGGCCGAATAAGAAACAAATAATAAAAACGAAAAAAAGAAAGAAATTAGTTCTACTTCCTTCTAATATGACTATACTATTGCAACGACCCACTGTAAACCAAGCGGAGACCTAGAATACGAGCGTGGCCTGATTTGCTAGAATTAAATAACCAAAGCCTGCAAGTATTATCCTAGATAACCAACTTCCAGGTTAGCTATAGAGCTAGAATGCGAATGTTATTTAGATATGCAGAAGTGCGAAATCCATAACGAATATGGCCAGATACGCCCCGAACTTAACAACTATAAGCAAAAAACCCCTAAATCTAGCGAACTTCCAGAACGGGCGGTATATTTCAAATCTCAAAACCTTAAACAAATCTCTGTTAATGGATACGGTCTCCTCTATTTCTCAGCTTTTACTAATAACGATTATTTGATTCATTTAATAGCTAAAGAAGATAACGATTATTGGCTCGATTAGAACGAAAAAACTCTTACCGAGCCTAATAACGACTGCAGATGTATTAAAATCCTCCGATAGCCCGAATACCCCCGATTCTATTTGTTAGGGGTTACAATGGTCCGGGCACACCTGCCTGCTCCTCGTACATATATACCTACATGTCCCCACGTAGTCTTCGATAGTATACGAAATCCAGACTTTTACACCTTCACACCGTTATACGTATTCTATACAGGGTTACTCGTAATACGTAAAGAACTTTAAGTTAACAGCTGTGATATATTACTATTATTCTGTCATCCTTATCATTACCATTATAATCCTTAATAAGTGGTGCCTATTACCCGAGTTAAAAACCAGTTTTTCTTATTATCTTATTATTTCCACTTACTTAAGGGAGAGCATACGAAAAGAAGTACGAGATAAAGGCAACACCTGACGTCAAATTTAATAAGCATATCCATACCGGCAAGAAAGAAGCTTAAAAATATACGAGAAGTGTACGCTTTTATCGTCAAATATCCTGACAACCGGTACCTTTTACGAAAACATCAGAAGACCATCGAGTTCTTTAAAAGAGGAACCTATCTTGACGTCGCCCTTAACAACCCTTACGGTGTAATAATTACCAACGTATTACATTCGACAACTTTTTCAATTTATTGGAAGGAAACCGATAAGTTATTCGACTAGCAGTTTAAAACTGCTTATACATATTTTAAATTTTTTTTTGCGAAAAAAACGACGAGCTCGACAATTTCCTTTTTAAAAGAGAAATACCTAAGCAGTTAAACCCTTCAGAAAATCCGACAAAGTTAGCATCTACATCGTCAACAAAGCTAGCACCTATATCGCCAACAGAAAAACGGGGGCAGCTAAACCTCCCCAAAATTTCAACAGAACTAACATTTATACCGACAAATAAGCCAGAATCTTAGGAATTCCAGACCCCAGAAGATACCCCGGTCAAGGTAACCCCTAAACAGGAAGATATGTCAGCCCGTCCGCCAGGAAACCCCGGGCCATCGGTCTAAGGCGCAAACCAGGACGGCCTTCCAAACCTGTCCGAACCTTCGAATAGGGACGACGGTATAATGCAAGCCTTGGCTTTTTTATTTAAGGAAGCAAGGAAGTTTCGCGCTAACTAAGGCGTAACGCCCGTTACGCGTAACCAAATTCCAACTAAGGGAATTATAAAGTTATACCAGTTCCGCGTAATAAACGCTGGATTGTTTTAGCCAAACGCCGAAAAAGCCAAGCATAACAGCTTAGCTATCTTTTATAACCAAAAGCAGGTATATTATCGCGACGTATACCTATGGGCCAAAAAAATAAAAGAATAAGCCGATACAGATAACCGAAAATCCGCTATTTTTAAAAAAGCTTGGACCTTATTTCGTAGCGACGGATTGGCCTGGTAGGAATAACAACTTTCCGAGCTTGACAAAAGCCGCTTTCGGTTAAGGCTAACGACCTTCTTGGACGCTATATTAAAGCAATTCGGAATTAAACTAAAGAAAGCCCAGGAATAGCTAACTAAAAACCGGTACACCCTTAAAGATAACAAGCAAGGGAAGCCGGTTAAAGCTTACGCTATAGAGTTGTTCAGGTACGCCAAATTATAAGGTAATTTAACCGACTTTTAGCTATTTACCCGCCTATACCAAAACTTGCACCCGGCTTTCTAGGTACTATGCCCTCGACCAGAAAGAATGGACAGCATTACGGCGTATCTGGACAAGGTCGACGACAAAGCCAAGGCCAAAGAAGCAAAGTTAAACGACTCGCCGAAACCAACCTCTGCCCTATGGAGCGATTTATACAACAACATAAATAATCTGGATAATACGGCTTATTAAACGAATAATAACCGCAACAGCCGCCGGTTCCAACGCCAAAAATCGCCATGGCGTAGTCGAGAAACACCCGGATTTCGTCCCTTTAATTTAAGTCCCCGTAGTTATTCCGGAAACCGCCGAGGACAGGGACAACGACGCGAGGAATCGCGTTTTCGTCAGCATCCCGAACGCGAAAAACGTTCGAATTACCCGGATCGCGGAAGTTACCAGCGCCGTTTTGGACGGTACCGAAAGTTCGGTTAAAAGACCCGACGTTAGGATAAAACTTATATATTCGTTAACGAGAAAACCGTATAGGAATACGAAAAAAACGCCGAGGATTACCAATCCATTTTATAGGCTGACGGTTACCATTATTTTAACGAAGGCGAAGCTAAATTAAAACCTGATTATAAGGAAAGTTGGGTATATATCGAGAATAACGTTATCGATAATACGTATTTCGTATATCCCGAGGAACCCGACGAGACGCCAGCTACCAAAAATACCGATAAGGAACCGAATTACCTGTGTCAACGATGCGACACGTAATACGGCACGGCTGATTTCTTTGCCGGCCACGCACAAAAAAGATGTATACCTAAAGGATAGGTAGCATTAAAGACTGTACGAGCGGCAGATTTTTCGAAGCCCGCTTTAAAAGCTGCTAGCGTTAACGGGATAGTATATTTCGTTCTGGATAACGAGCAGGTGGTTGAAGCTAATCCGAACCCGGTATTAAGAAATTACATACAGCGAAAAACG
This sequence comes from Monosporascus sp. mg162, assembly GCA_004155945.1. NCBI lineage: Eukaryota > Fungi > Ascomycota > Sordariomycetes > Xylariales > Monosporascus > Monosporascus sp. mg162. The sequence continues at coordinate 28,882 of QJNY01000532.1, read as the reverse complement.
TCGTACTTAAAAGTAGGCGTTAAGGCTAACATTAATGCGCAACCTATGGACGTCTGCATGGATACGGGAAGCTCGTCGATTTTCGTCGACCGAGAATGGATAACTTCGTAGGCCAAAAATCCGAAGTTCTACAAGTATAACCCTATTTACGTTAAAGGCGTTAACTTGCGAACCTTTATTAACACCTAGGTGGAATTCGACTTTTACATAAAAAGCCAAATTAAGGATAGATGGATTAACGGCTACTTTGTAATTAAGGCAAACGTAATCGATGGCCTTGGGCTAAAAATGTTGCTAAGTACCGAATTTTTAATCCAACATAAAGTTAAGATCGACTTCGTTAAAGAAAGCTGCACCTTTCGATTAATCTTTAACATAAAAGTAAAAGGGGAAACCGTTAAGACGATAACCTTAAAGCCAATACGGCGAAAGGTTACAGCTGCTTATGCAGTAATTATCCCTGCAATGATTATAACGTTTATCGACGTAGATTACGTCGACTTGCCCAAGCCAGCGGATAAAAAAAATCGGACAGCTTAGTTAATATACATAATAACGGATTATTCGGATGCGCTTAACCTTATTTTTGATAAGTTTAGCTCAAAAAAAGCCATCCTTCATAATATTAAAGCTTGGCCTTTAGTAATTAAAAAAAACGAAAGGATCGGTACCATATATAACTATGTCGATAACGAAAAGGCCTATTTAGCTAATTAGCACGATATTAATCAATATTAAGAGGCCGGTCTAACCCGAAAGGAATGGGCCAATATAATTAAAGAAACCTATTTTCCCGCTATGGAAAGCGCAGAAAACGCGAAAACGGACGAACGCTTAAGCGCCAACTTCTATACCCCGTTATACGGTATAACGAAGCCAACGGACGTCCCGTCCGTCAAATCCAAAAACGGCGCGGCCATCGCAAATAACGATCCGGTAATTAGCGACAAGATACGCCGACTAATCGACAGCTTCGACGTCTTTCGGGATAAGGGCATAGTACCAATGCCCGAAAAACATAAGATACGTATCGACCTTATCGACGGATAGCAGAAGCAACTTAAACCAGTTAGGATATACCCGATAAGCGTTAAGAATCGCCAAATCCTCGATAAGAAATACGACGACTTATACAAAAAAGGGAAAATGTTTTTTTAAAACGAACTTACTCCCGTTACAGTTTCAGTTTTCGTCGTATAAAGGAAATTGGACATTAAACATAAAAAGGGGCGCGTAATAGCCGACTTTAAACCGCTTAATAAGATAACCATCCTTAATGTTTATCCTTTGCCCGACCAGGATAACATTATAAATAATATAGCTAGCAAAACATGGTTTAATTTATTCGATATATCCAACTTTTACTTCCAACTGCCAATACAAACGGAATACCGGAACCGTATAGTAATTATCAGCCCCCGAAAACTAAAAAGGTTTAACGTAATTCTAATAGACTTCCGTAACGCCCCTGCTTTTGCTTAAAGGTTTATGGACAGGCTATTTTTCACACATAGGCGTTTCGTATATGCATACATTAACGATATCATCGTCTTTAGCACTAATGTCGAAAAACACATAAAGTATTTACGTATCGTATTGAATATACTTAACAAAACGCGGGTCCATATTAGCGCGGAAAAGTTCTTCGTCGGCTTCCCAATAGTCCGCTTGCTAGGCTATAACGTTAATGGAAACGGAATTTCCAAAACTGATAACCGCATAAACGCGTTTAAGAAATTCGCTTTTCCTAATACGCTTAACGCTTTGGAAACCTACTTAGGTATGGCAACCTGGCTGCGTAAAGGAATCGCGTGGTATGGCGTTAAAGCAGCACCTTTCGAGCAACGAAAAACGGAGCTGCTGGCGAAACTTAAAAAGTCGGGAACCTTACTTACCAAAATCTCGAAGCAAACGAAACAAATGTACACTTCTAAGATTAAATTCGTGCCGACGGGCGAAGAAAAAAAGGCATGGGATCAACTTTAATACCATTTGTGCACTTAATACGTTACGTATTACCACCAGAAAAATAAGCCTTTCTTTTTTAAGGTAAACGCCTGCAAAAAGGTTTATGGCATCATAATTTTCCAACTGGCTGGCGAATAGAACGGTTAAGCCATCCCCGGCAAGGATATACCTAAGACCGAAATTAGGCCTATCCTTTTTATGTCCAAGTTAACCTTTAATACGGAAAAAAAATACGGATCTATAGAAGGAAAAATGGCCGCCTTAATATAAGGATGCAAAAAGTTCCGAAAGCTTATTTAATCTAACCGATTTCCGGTTAACGTTTTTACTGATTATGCTTTTACAAAAGGAATCGTTACTTACATATCTTTAGCTACCATAAACCTTAACAAAGCTAACCCTAAGTTAACTAATGCAGTTAATTTCCTGTCGCAATTTTAGTTAAAAATATATCACATTCCAGGAAAGCTTAACGTAATACCAGACGCGCTATTACGCCTGCCGATAATGGTCTCGGATTAAAAAGCAGCTAAGCGAAACGAATTTAACGAACTAAACGATATATGGGACGACGCCAATGTTTGGTATTTTTTAGCAAAAAAGGATAAAACTTCCTAAGCTACCCCCGTTATCAGTAACAAGTTTAAGGCCCGTATTATCGCAGGATATGCAACAGATTACCGGTACAAGTACGTATACGCCATGCTGCAGGAAATGGAAGCTGGCGAGCGCAAAAAATAGCAGTACAAGTCATTTAAATTGCAAGATAACCTCCTGTACCACGTCGGGCTAAACGGTTATCAGGGATTATACATCCTTTATATTTACGTCCAGGACGTCCTAAAGCTTGTACATAACAAAAAGCACCATTTCGGCAGGAATCGCATAATAGAGGATTTACGCAACATCCATTTCGCAAAGAAATACTTTAAGATATCGAAATACCTCAGCTTCTGTTTGGTCTGCCGAAAAAACCAAACGGATCGGAACAAACCACCAGGGGAATTATCACCCCTGCCAACGGTCAAGTTGCCGTATCATACGATAACCATGGACTTTATTACGGATACGCCGGAAGTAACATCCGCAGATACCTTCTGGGCGTTAACAAGGTACAATACGTTAAACAGCTTATGCACCATCTCGTACAAGGTTAGCAAGAAAACGTTATTAATACCTAGCAGTACGCGGTATACGGCCAAGGATTAGGCAACAATAACGCTAAAAATGCTACAGTTCTGCAATTAGGGGTTACTTATTACTATTATCAGCGATAGGGATCCAAAGTTTATATCTGCCCTATAGCACGAAATATTCAACGTTTTGAATATTAAATTACTCTTCTTTACAGCACATCATCCGCAAACGGACGGATTATCCGAAAGGAAAAACCAAACCGTTAAAATCGCTATACGTTTCCATACAGCTACGAACCCTAACGTTCTATGGACGGACATAATACCCGCTTTACAACATTATTTAAATAACTCCTTAGCGGTTACAATAAAGCAATCCCTTAACGAACTAATACTCGAATTTCAACCTAAATCAACTTTGAATATGTTGAACGAAAAAAAAGAAACGGTAATCTCGGGAAACGCGATAAATATCGTACGAAAGAATTATGCTAGGGAAGCCGCACAGCTAGCCGACCTCGCCAATATGCTCGCGAAAAAGAAGTACGATAACCGGTATACCCAAACGGAATTCAAAAAAGGCGAAACCGTATACCTCAGGCTGCACCAGGGATACCACTTACCTGGGCAACCTAAGCGGAAATGGTCGCCCACTCGAGCCGGTCTGTTCAAGATTTTCGAACGAATAAAAAACTAAGCATATAAGCTAAACTTCCCTACCAGTTGGAAAGTTCACCTTGTCGTTTCGGTAGTACAGCTATACAGGCCAAAGCAAGGGAAAGATCTATTTAAGCGAAAAACTGCCAAATCCGGCCCAGTGGCCGTAAAGGGCGACGTGCAGAAATGGGAAATCGACGGCATCGTGGACCGGCAAATTCGTTGGTACAGAAAGAACCCATCCGTCAAGTATCTCGTTAAATGGACAGGACATACAGCGAAAGATAATGAATGGCGTTCCAGAAAGGACCTTCTTATAACGGCTAAGGAAGCCGTTACCGAATATAAGGCAAAGCACCCAATCGATTGGCCAAAGAAATATCTAAAAAAGGGACTTAATCCGCCCTAACGATATTAAGGTAGCAAATAACAAATACGTAATCGCATTTATTATCAACATAAAAAGGGGAAAACCGAATAAAAGATAATTACTGATATTCGTTATATCTTTCCTACATATCTTATTAAAATCGTTAAGTATTCCGTTTTATTTATTATCTAATCCTATTAACAACTTTTTTTATATATTTTCCGTACTTAAATACTGTTATCTTCTCGTTATCCTTAACCAAGTTTGCGTTATACTTATCTTACACCATAAAACTGTTCGCACCTTTTTTAAAAATTCTTACGTTGTTAGAAAGTTGCAATCGTCGACATTAAAAATTTTCTGATTATAAAAGGGCAATTACTACCAAAAATTTCCACCCTTTCTTTCCTTTCTTTCTCACCGCCGATTATTAACAATCCCCATACAAATCGGTAGTCGTTCGCAACCCTGCACAAAATTTTAGTTACTCCTAACAAAAAATCCGCTTAACCTGCTACCTAAAGGTAATTAGGCAAACTACAATCCCGTTATAGCAGATAAGAAAATTACCTCCAATACTGCTACGAACTCTTAATCCTCCAATAATAAGGAAAACGAATAAACTGGTCGCCCTAACGTACTTATATTTATAAACGACAACCCATCTATAACCGCGAACGATAACTAAATTAATAACAATAATAACGATAAACAGGACAAAAATAATCTTAATAATTAAAATAACGGCAAATCCGTCGAGCAGGTCGATATAAGCGTTATTACCAAACTAAGCTTTCCTGCCGGAATCTAAAACAATACTATCGTTAAAAAGGGCGAAAATTCCTTGCAGTCTTTCAATTCGTTTGGTACCACTTTAAACCAGGTATCCTTTACCGAGAAAACGGTTACCCTTAACGAAAAAACAGCTTAAAAGGACGATGCTATCTCGCCTAATGCCCAAGTCGTTGTCGACGATTTATCCGAAAACTCGGACAAGGACCCTTACGTTAAACAAATCAGCCAAGCCGCTATCTCTGACAAAAACCGCACCAAGCTTAGCAAAGCGGTAAATAACTTCGCAAAAAAATCGGCACCTACGATTACTAATCGATTTAGCCCTAACATAACCGGCTATAATAATAATAACGACAAGGACACGGACATCGGCCTGGGTAACTTTACCGATTTTCAGGTAAAGGAGCACGTCCTAGTCGATACGGATACCGAATCTCCTAGTAGCACGCCAGCGACAGCTCGGAAGTTAACCTTTGCGGGAAAAAAGCCATCCTTAACCCAACAACTAAAGCAAACCGCCAAAAAGCGTTTTCCGTTTACCACGACGTTTTCAGCAGCCAAGAAGGCGAAACGTAAATCAACCAAAAGTACCGAGCAAAAGGTCATAAACGTACACGACAAGGAGGACGAGGAATCCGACAGCCAAACCGGAATGGAAGATTACCTTACACATGCTTGCAAGGAATGCGCTTACGATACCCGTCTAATGGCTAAGGTCACCAAGGAAATCAACAAGTTCGTCGCCAAGGACAGTACCAAGACTTATGCTGGATACCCTTACGTCAAATCGGTTAAAGATCGCGTAAAACAAACATATAACATATGGAAGTCCAAAAAGGCCTACGATGGCAAATTGCCAACCAAAGCGGCCATTCTGACTACCAGATTTTGCGACCCGAAGGGCCACCTAAACGGTAGCATTAGTAACTATCTCGTAAAAATGGGACACCTTAACTTGTACCAGGTTACCTTTAACACCAAGAAAAGTAACGCCACTGTTAGCAACGACTCCGCTATACATTCCGTTATCTTCTCACTCCAAAAAAACATCAATACTATCAACAAGAAGTTCGAAAAAAAAAGTTTCCAAAACGTTGGTAACGCCGCCCCTATCGATACCGATGCTATCTACAAGGCCATCGAGGACAGAATTAACAACAAAATCGATAAAACTATCCAGGATGTTAAAAAGAAAATGGATTCAGCCGTTAAGGCTAACAAAAAACTTCTATCTAGTATCACTAGCGATTTAACCGCTATCCAGCGCCGCCTGGACATAATCGAAAGCATTCTTTTACGAAAGTAAATCTAACGGCAACCATCCCAGAAAAATGGTTAAGGTTCTCGGATATTGCGTTGGAATTATCGCACAAGATTTAAGCAATGTACGCCTGCAGGAATATGCAGGGGTTTCAGAATTGGCGGTTGGTTTTACACACATAGGGACTAAGATATGGGCGTTGGTTTTTCTTCACCTTAATTAGCTATTCTAAACCATCTGGCCGTATTCCTGGTTATGGCACCGTACGCTACACGGTTTCTTTTGGTATAAAGGGGGGACTTGTTAAGGGTTACAATGGTCCGGGCACACCTGCCTGCTCCTCGTACATATATACCTACATGTCCCCACGTAATCTTCGATAGTATACGAGATCCAGACTTTTACACCTTCACACCGTTATACGTATCCTACATAAGACTACTCGTAACACGTAAAGAACCTTAAGTCAACAGCTGTGATATCTTACTATTATTCTGTCATCCCTATCATTACCATTATAATCCTTAACACTATTACTTATACCCCGAATTTAATCAAAACCGAAAGGTTATTACTTAGGATTGCTTATACTATACCCTTATGCTATACTTAATGTATAAACTTCTAGATATAAAAGCAAACCCTGCAGAAATTTCAACTTCGAATCGGAAGCTTTTCCAAACGTTAAAGATAAAAATCACTAAGACGAAATGCCAAATTGGCCAACGAAAATAGTATATTTGCATAAACGACAGATGTACCAAATACGCGATTAAGAAAACCCGGGAATAAAAACGTTTCCTAGCGAACAGAACTACTAAGTCAAAAAACGATAAAGGCCCTAAAATTAAGGCATCGAGGAGCTATATAAGCCAGAACCTTATATAAAGCAAGAAAAGGATTACGAAGCCAGATTAAAATTCCTATTTAGTACTAAAGCTAAACTTTCAAAGCTATAATTAACTTTAAAGCAGAAGGCAACTTCATTTCGCCAGCTGTAATTGAAAAATATCACCTTTTTTAAAAATACAAGCTAAAGTTTTACAAACTAAGAACGGTTAATAAAAGTTTATCGAAATACGATAACGGACAAGTTTTTAAAGAAACTGAAAAATTCCCGGCATAGATCTAAAGATATCAAAAACAGCTTACGTTAGACATCGCCCATATTTCGGGTTATGATATTATCTTGTGAATGCCGTAACTTAATTCCAGTAATCTATTAATTAACTGAAAAATTCGCTAGCTTTTTTGGAATTACGAATTAATTCCTTTTAAGGAAAAAACTAAAAAGGTTTACTACATCATCCGAGAAGCCAAAATATCAGACTCTACCAGTACAATAACCCCAGAATATTAACGATTCGAACGAATTTTTAAGAATAAAGAAAATTACGAATTACCTCCGTGGGGATAAAAGAACCATCGCATACCCATTAAAAAAAGACATTGCCTTAAGCTTTATAAAATCTACTATACAAATCCAGAAAAGGTAAAGGCCTTATAAAAACGGATACAGTTAAACCTAAAAAAAGGTTACATTCAGCTATGCGAATCTCCGGCAGGATATCCTATATTTATAGTACTTAAGCTTAAGAACGGCAAACAAAAAATCGACCAGGACGGAAATCCAGTTTATCGACGCGTAGACGATTATCGGCAGCTAAACGATATTACTATCAAAAACAGTTATTCCTTAACTTTAATAAATACCTTAAGGAAAAACGCAAGCAAAATTAAATAATTTACTGCCTTAAACCGTCGAGACGGGTATTATCGTATCAAAATAGCAAAAGAAAAAAAAAAGAAAAAAACCGCTTTTCGAATAATGCACGGGCATTTAAAGTACTAAGTAATGCTCTTAGGACTTATTAACGCCCCTGCCAGTTTCTGACAGCTAATTATAACCATACTTAGGAAATTCTTGGACAATTATATCTTCGTGTACCTCGACGACATACTTATCTATTCTGAAATGCTCAAAAAACATGAAAAGCATATTCTCTAAGTTCTTTAAAAATTAAATAAAACAAACATCCGAATTAACTCCGCTAAAAGGATATAGCATACGTAAAAGTTAAATGATTTAAGATTCACCCTTACTTCCGGTCAAATTTAGATCTAGAATTCCAAATTAGAAGCAGTTAAAAACTAGTCTATCCTTAATAAAGCAACCGTTATAAATATCCGGTAAATCCTGGGATTTACGGGTTAAATACGTAATCTAATTAAAGGATATAAAGAGATTGTCAAACCATTAACGAAACTTAATATTAAGGAATATATTGGGAGAAAATTTAAATTTTTAAAGGAAACCAAGAAAACTTTTCAACTACTTAGAAACGAGAGTACTAAAGCGCCAATTATAAGATTACCCAACGCTGACAGAAAAATACGCCTAATGATAAATACCTTAAACTATACTCTAAGCGCAAACTTAAAACAACAACAAAAAAAAAATGGTACTCAGTAACTTATTATTTTAAGGCCTTACGAAACGTAGAACTTAAATACAAGATCTACGTCAAAAAGCTACTAGCAATTATCAACGCTTTCAAGAAATAGAAACCTTTTCTTAGCGGAACCAAGAAGCTTTTCGACATTTACTCAAATTATATAAACCTTACCCGGTTTATAACGACTCAAAAACTAAACAAACGTTACGAAACTTGGATAATTTTCTTATCAAAATTCAATTTCCGAATCCATTATATTAAATCGGACAAAAGCATTCAAGCAGATATCCTAAATCGTAATGAAAATTACGACTCCAAGATCCTAAAACGTCGGATGCAAATATTACGACAAATTGACAACGACACCTTACAATTATGCGAAATATTAAAACAAACTACTCCGGAACTTTTAACAAAATTCCGAAATTCCTATAATAAAAAGAAACTAAAAGAAGTTCAGCGATTAGATAAACAACCTAAAAACTAGCTGTTATACTATAGCAAAACTTACATCTCTTGAAAACAACAAAAGCAATTCGTCAAAAAATTCCATGAAAATCTATTGCACAGATATTAAGGCATCTTCAAAACTACCAAACGGTTACAGGAAAAGTACAACTTTCTAGAACTTCGACGAACTGCCAAGCAAGTAATCAAAGATTGCAACATCTATAACAAGGTGAAAGCAGCCCGATATAAGCTCTATAAACTTTTACAGCCCACAGATATTCCAGAAAAGGCTTAGAACATTATTGCTTAATGTTTCATTACCGGTTTACCCCTATCAAAAAACCCCGTTATTGGAGTGCAATACGATAGAATATAGGTAATCGTTGACAGACTCACCAAATATGAGTACTTCCTACTTTTTAAAGAGAACGTAACGGCAAAACAACTAGCTTATGTCTTCATCCGACACTACCTCGACAAATATAAGATACTAAAAAAGAAAATCATCTTAAAGATAAGCTTTTCATATCAAAATTTGGTACCAGCTTTTTCAAAAAAATAGGCGCTAAATTTAAATTTTCTCCGGCATACTACCCGCAAACGGATAAACAGACAAAACGCTTAAATCAAACATTAAAGCAGTACTTAAAAAGTTATATCAACTACCAGCAAGATAACTAGGTTAAACTTCTTTCACTAGTCCAAATAGCTTATAATACGTTTATTAACAAAGATATAGGTATTTCTCCCCATACAGCGGTATATGGTTATAAAGCAAAGACATAACAACCAAAACAGCCATTCGATAAAGCTCCAAAATTAACCACGAAAGCGCCTCGAGCAGAAACAGTAACAACTGAAATCTAAATAGTACAAATCCGCCTATAGAATAAATTGCAATTTCTCTAATAAAAAATAACCCCATACTACAATAAAAAAAGAATTAAGGAACTAATTCTATCGAAAAAAAAAACAAGGTTTATCTGCTGCGTTAAAAACAAAACGCAACTTCGAACATTTCTCAAATCAAAATAAAAAGACCCAATAACAAGCTTAATTTCAAAAAGCTTGGTCTATTCAAGGTCGACGAAGTTATTTCCATAACTAACTACCGACTGTCACTATCCAAAACGATAAAATACACCCCGTTTTCTATATCTCTTTGCTTAAACCAGCATCCAAAAACGCCCGGCTAAAAACCAATCTAAAAGTCGAAAAAGACGACGATAAGTACGAAGTTAAACGAATACTAGATTCCAGAGTAGTTAAAAACAAGGTCTAGTATCTGATTAAATAAAAGGACTACCCATATAAAAAAGCATTTGAAAATCTTTTAAGCACCTAACGAACGCGAAAAACCTGGTTAAAATGTTTTACCGCTAAATTTCTAACCGACCGTCTCTAACGCGGCCAAGGTCGCAAAGGACAACGGCCCGGCACTCAAATCCAACCCTACGGCGTTCCAGTCGAAAAAAATAAACGCCTTTACCATAACGCCTATTTCAGAAACAAGCTAAGCTTGTTTTATCTCTATACGCCGTTATTCCTCTTCTAATTTTTCTCGTTCTTTTAATTTATCCCACTCCAAACCCTCTTTCAACATTTCTAAAGCTTTCTTTTTAAAAAAAAACATCCTGCTAAAGGCGTAAGCGCCTTGATTTTCCAATAAAGTTTTCCTATTTTTTATTCTGCCGACGCCGCAATTCATCCAGTTCTTCCCTCGCAGCCTTTTAATACGCTAAAAAGCTATCTTTAACTTCTCGTTACTTCCTTTATAATCGCTCGTACGTTGCGTTTATTTTCTTCAAGGAATTTATAGTTAAAACGTCGCAAAAGAAACGCTGGCGACGGGTACAACAATTGCAACTCAGGTATTCAAGGGCGTAAAAACAGTTAAACTCGCCAAAATAAATATAGTTGGAACAAGGAAAAGCCTTGACGCCAAATGTTGCAATTAAATCAGCACGAATATCGCAAAAATCGCGTTGGTTCAGACGAAGTTTTTCTTTTTCTTTTCGAATGCGACCTGTTATAATAAAGTCAGCTTAAAAATTTCGAAAATCTCTCCAATAGATAAAAAAGCCACTTACGACTTTTATCTTTAGGACAAAGATTTTTGAAAAAGGGAAATAATATTACAAGAACAGTAGTTCCTACCTCAAAAGCAGCCATTGTTAAAGCTTAGCACGAACTCGCCCCGGCTAAACTTCGGACGAAGAAAACTTGACAACTAAGGTGATCTAGATAATCTAGGTAATCTAGGACCAGATCACATAGATCACACAGATCCACGACACACCCATAGAAAACAAAAGGATATATAACGAATGGGTTTCCTCTATAAATAGCACCTACTTAATTTCGCTCCTTAACTATTAATCTAAGTCTTTAATTAAAAGCAACGTTCTTCGATTAAAGGAAAAGTCCGCAAATCTCTTTAACGGACAATCTACTAAATCATTCTTCGCTTTATTGTTACCTGCAAATCAAGAACCCATTTCGGATACTGATCACACTTCCAGGTGGTTGTGTAACAGGTTCGTTGCATAATGCCGTTGATAATATTCGTTATAAGCCTATAATTAATGACTTAAATAACCGGGTACCTTAATTGCCGAAGAATTCTACCGTATCTTAAATTAAAAAGCTTGGTATAATAGTTTGACAAATAACATTTTACCTTAATTATTTTTTGATTATTTCGTTAATTGTTTTTAATGCTTATTACCGGCTTATGGCGATAATATTTTACTAAATATCCGTACAATAAGTGGTAACGAACTTCTATTTACGTATCGCTTTAAAGTTGCCTAATTAACTTCCAACAATATTATAGACCTTTTGTTATAACTTTGTAATCGCATATTTTAACCGTCTTTTAGCAAATAACGCCGATACAAATAAAAATAATTCGGACGTTAATTGTCACGGCTATGGGCTTAACCAACTATTAAACCTAAGTCGTACGGTTTATGTTGGCAGTGGTATCGTGGGAATCTGAGCAATAAAGCGATAGTCACGTCTGGTAATAGCAGATGTAGATCTGGGTAACCAATTGTGATTGCAAGCTGGTGCTATCTAGATTATAGGAAATAATGAGTGTATATATACTAGTCTTGGCTCAAGGTGTGTCAGCTAGCAGGGGTGCGCTAGCACCCATATCCGATAAGATTCCCTCTGATCGGAGCATATATGTTCCGTGGCTAGACTACTTCAAAGATCAGTACGCGTTGCTAGAATGCACGCATCTAGCCAATTAATACAACACAACTGATGTCCCCTGTATATGACAAGGTGCTCAAACGGCTCAAACCCTTGAGCCCGTTGAGCCCTTTGAGCCGTCCCCACAGGCTCAAGGGGCTCAAAGCGCCAAGCACCTTGAGACCTTTGAGCCAGTCACATGACTCGAGACCCGCATCGGAGATGTATCCCACAACCTCCGACCGTCTGTCAATCGAGCCAAGGCCTTTGGCCATAACATTAATGTTAAGGCTAAAGATATTCGTAAAGTTGCTTCTGTATTCCGTTCCGTAAGTCCAAATTATTTCTTAATTATTTTATTATCTACTTTTTTTTGCGCAACTTTAAACCATTTAACGCCTGGCGGGGTAGATGGTACAATATCGAGACGATTTGTATCTTAAATTACGTTAGTATAAGAATAACCCCCGGAAGCTATTAAAAGTTACAAATTCTTGTAAAAATATTTTAGCCTTAGGTGTAGTTTTTAACAACTATTTAAAATACCTTTTACTTCCGAAATAGGCTTTCTTTGGTACTGTTTGGTACATTATGGATTTTACGATATCTTTACCTGGAAAAAAAATTTCCTCGATTAGCAATATAGAAAAAGGAGATAGACTTTGTAAAAAGTTGCCCCGGTTTTCAATTTGAGCAAATTCGAAACTAGAAAAAAAAGGTTCTCCCGCTTAGCGGTATTAAAGCCTAACGTTATAAATAGGTATGTTAATAATAAATTATTATAAAATGACTATAAAATAATTTAATAAAGTTTTAAAACGCGTATAGGTAGACATCTAGTTTATATAGAATTATACGGTACTTTTTACTAAAGGTTAACGGCTTTGTAACTTGGCAGAATAAATTAAAGAAAAACATATTATACAATATTTCGAAATATGATTACGAGGCTTTATGTTTAAAATTCGCCCGTAGCGTTCGAACCCGCTTTTTATTACAAGCATATTACGAAAGATTATAAGATCAGGTTCTAATTGCATTAAGGGGCCTAAGTAGAAGTAGTTTTAAATATATAGAAGTAATAAGAACTGGTCGAATATTGAAGTTAAGGTATTAATTAAGGGCGTAAGAAAAGTTTTAAGAGATTTACTAGATCAGGCTTTTAAAAAAGGTTTGGCGTTGTTAGCCGCGCCTGCGTCAAAGTTATTTTTGCCGTTTTCGGCAGTGCGAGCCTTAAGCTTCGCACAGGTAAAGGTATCCCGTAATACATTAATTTTCCCGTATAATAATTATTTTAGATTATTTTATTAATTTTTCGTAATTTAAATAACTTTAAGTAATTTATTGATAGATAGTCGTACGTACCCGTGGATCTTTGGCAAGACCTAATGGGTACCTGTCAGATATAGGGGACTGTCAGCTAGCAGGGAGTGCGCTAGCACCCTATATACGGAAAGGCTCCCTCTGATCGGAACATATAGGTTCCGTGACTAGACTCCATAAAAAAGAGGAGTGCGCGTTTTAGAGCGCCTGCAGCTAGTCATCCAAAAAAAACAACACAACGGATGTCCCCTATATCTGACAGGGACATTAGTTCTGTTGACTAATTGGCTAGTTGGGTATGCTCTCGCAACGCGTACTGATATTTGAAGTAAACCTAGCTACGGAACATATATCTTCCGATCAGAGGGAGCCTTTCCGTATATAGGGTGCTAGCGCACCCCCTTCTAGCTGACAGAATAGGATTGTTATACGCAACATCTTAAAACCTATACATTTTAGGTATGTTTCTGATGTATTTCCGATCTTCCGATATAACTCACGGTTTTTCGCAAAGCAACATACTAACACTTCGAAACCTATATAATAGCTTCCATTTTGCGCGACTTTCGTTAGCCCCCCCCGCTAGCCCCCCTGCTAGCCCGGCCCCTACTAACCCAGTAATTGTTACATCATTTTGCTAGTTATTTATTAAAGAAATGATGTAGCTATTACAAACTTACAAAGCATTATATTGACACCGATTTACGCGTTCCGCGAACCTTCCGATCCATACATACAAAAATACCATGTACTTCAACACCAAAGAACGTTTCTCAAGATACCCAAAGTGGTCCACGGATGTCCGCTGATGGCCATCCAGATGGGAAAATGGCCAGTTCCATCCATATTTTTTTGTATGGTGGTGGATGGACGTCAACCCACTCCACGGGGGTGCTTCGTGGCGTGGATTGCATTGCTTCGACCTCTGCTTGAAACACGGAGATGCGAATTCCTCCGAATGCGGGTCGACTGGAACCTTGAAGAAACCACGCTCAGTTCGGGTCCTCGCCCATGTGGTTATCCCTCTTCTTCTTGCCGCGGAACATGTTCAGTACATCGTCCCTGAACCTCGTGGGCGGTTCGGTAAACGTCGCCTCGTAGCGGTCGATGATGGGCTTGTCCCAGATGAGGTCGGCCTCCGCCGCAGGGATGACCTTGGTGCGCTTCCAGAGCTTCCAGAAGGAGTACATAACAATGTCGATAATCAGCATCGTATAGTACGAGAAGAACGTCCCGACGCCGTCGTTGAAGCCCGGGACGAAAGAGGTATAGCCGTAAGTAAGCTCGACGAACGTCATCCACGCCAGACCCGCCCATGCACAGTAGGGCTGGAACCAGCCCTTGTAGGGGAACGTGTTACGGCTGATATTCTGTGCCTTTAACGCCTTGTGGAAGAATATGTATGTTATGCTCATAATCATATAGTTGATCATCTGAGCACCTTGCGTTAGGGTTGCGAGCCATGTGACGACCTTCGCTGCGTTTTCAGACACTTGCAAGAACGAAAGGAAAGGAAACACCATGACGACTGCGAAGGCGTAGATTGGAATGCCATTCTTAAGGCACTTCTTGAAAATAGCGGGCGCATGGCCGTCCAGAGCGAGACCGTAGAGCGACCGCATAGCGCAGTACGTGTAAGCGTTACCAGCACTGAAAATACTAGTGCAAAGCAAGGCGTTTACTACCGACGGCAGGACCGCGACGCCCATATTCTGCATAGCGATAACGTATGGCGATCCATCAGCGGTTCCCGAGTTGTTGTTCCGGAGCCGTTCGTTATTGTACGGCAAGATGATACTAACAGCAAGTGCACCACCGATGAAGAAGAATCCGAAACGCCAATAAACAGTCTTAAAGCCCTGCTTAAGGTAGGTACGAGGACGCTGAGCCTCACCAGCAACCATGGCCAGGTACTCGGGACCGACAACGGTAAAACCTGCGGAGTAGACGGCGGCGAGGAATCCAGTGAAACGACCTAAGGCACCGTCTCCGACGTACTCGGCAAACGCGCCGGGATTGCTCCAGTACCGGAAGCCGTACGCATCATTCTGGGGATTTCCGCCACACATCGTGACCAAGGTGAACGAGAACACAGTGCCAATAAGGACTAACTTGCCACTCGCCAGCCAGAATTCTGCGTCACTATTCACAACAAATTAGTAACGAAATCTTCGTTTAAAGGTGGGCGATTTTGTAAACAATTTGCCAGATTGCATGGAGTCTCATGGAACAGAACGCGGTCACTTACCCATAAAAATTCACAGCAAGGACATTGATAAGCCTATAATCTCGTCGGCTTCTAATTATCAAGACGTAACAGGGGTCGAACGTACGCATATAGGATGATACAGCCGATACAGATAGCAGCGACAGGAACCCTATCCGTCCAGAAGATGATCACTAGGTTAAGAGCGGAAATCTCGAAGGGGATGAGGAACGCTTCGAGAAGGAAAAAATTCCACCCTGCCATGAAGCCCAACGACTCGTCTACCCACTTTCCGGCCATGCGGAGGAAAGAGCTGGAGACGGGCATGTAAACGCACATCTCAGCCATGCAATTGTTGACCATGCCGAGGAACATGGCGTAGGTGGTGTAGCCGATGAACAAGCTACCAGGGCCACCCCTCGCGAGACCAGTTCCGATGCCAACGAAGAGAGAGGTACCGATTGAACCTCCCACTGCGATCAACTGAATCTGGCGGTTGCCCAGATGACGCTGGAGCTGATCGGCATTGTCTTGCACGACAACAGCGTCTTCCTCTAGGCCATAATTGAAGGAGCCCTTCGTCTCGTCGTCATCGTGGCCGGTCGAGGGTTTGGGCGAATTATCTGGTGATGCTGCCGCCATATTGGGAGCAGGATAGGCAACTCTGTTGGGACAACGGGAATAGTTAGTGATGTCTTGAAGGTACAGTGACAGTTGATTCGCATATGGCTGAATTTCATAACGGTTTGGAGCACAGGAGAGGTGCCTATATAGGCAAGGAGAATTTCTCTACCAAAAGGGCAGATTCTACCCAAGAAACAGGCGGTTCGCGGACAATGCAAACCGAGAGAAAGGAGGGGAGGGCATCCTTTGCGCCCGGCCGGAAATGCGACATTTTGACCCGCTCCTTGGGTGCTGTACTTGTGAGATATGCCGCGTCTGAGACCAACCACATGGCCAAAGATCAACAATTCCAAGACTCCATTGGAGTCTTTGGCACCCAGATTCACCTCATAAGGCCAGGCTGTGCATATCAGTGCAGGACGCCCATAGGGAAATAAATAAGACGATCTAGGGTCCCTGCGCGTTCGGCGGGTGCATTACCCGGTACAGTCAGTTTAAATTGGAAATGTCCAATTTGATTTGAATACGATAAATTTAAAGCCCCATCTTTCAATATAGCTATAATAACGTGTTTAAAAAATTTTCAGAGGCTTTTTAAAAATATATTAAAGCAAGTCGATTCATAAAACAAATTTAGTAATTTAATACATGTAACTGTAATTGCGTAATTCCGCATATTTTACTCCCTATTACAATTATAATTCGGCGTATACAGACGTAAAATGTAAAATTTCTTTAGTGAAATAAATTTTTAAACTTTGTACTTGTTAAGTTAGTATAAAATAAAAAACGTATTAAAATCATAAGACTTTTTAACTAAACTGTACGATATTATAGAAGTTTTTCAAATTTACGAACCTGAAATCAGTAAAATTTCAGAATTGTACATACAAATCCTAACAAAATAGATTCGAATTTTCTTAACTTTAAATAACTTTGTTTGTATTTTCTTTTTTAAAATAATATGATGTCAGAAAATTATTAGCCTTGTATTTATTTATATAAAGTCTTTTTTTATATTAACGTACTAATTACATATAAATTTATAAAGATATGGCTTTATAAACTAGGTGTATTTTGGTGTAAAAACGGCAATTAGACGTTTTTAATTTGAACCCACTGTATTTTATGAGACCCACCCCTGTCGACTTTCCCAGGTGTGCTCGGGCTTAGTGTCTAGATCCTAGTTCCTGAATATATCTACATGAATCGATTTCTTACCAATTACGCGATATTAAAAAGTATATACCTAATTAAATAAATACAACAAAGACGCCATTTTTATACATCTGCTATATAAAAGTTATCATTTATATTTAAGGGCTTTTTAGAGAAAAAAACAGTAGATCTAAGTATTAGTTATATATAACGCTTTATTTCAAACTTATAACTAATAAAAAAACATAATCTTTATTAAATCAATAAATATAATTTTTTTTTAAAAATTTTGGGCGAAATATTTATATCAAGAAGCGCAAAATTATCACATTTATTTTTAAATGATTTACAAATATTGATATGGTAATTGCAAGCTGGGAACTAGATGACGTCATGACTCTTAGTCCTGTAACATATCTCTCGAGACAGCGTCTCCAACGCTGTCCCCTCTTTCTCTTAAAATCAACATATTACTAACCAATCCTGCATTATAAACATATCATTTAAAATTACTATAAAATAGAGGTAAATTATTAAAAAAAATTAATATAATAGCAGAAAATAAATATGAACTATATATAGTAAGTAATACATCTTATATATTACACTATAACACCTTTAATTCTTTTAAAATTTTGAAATATTTTTTAAAATAAATGTAAATTTGAACAAAAAACTTTTAGTTAAAATTTTGAATAATGTTAAACGCATCTTAGTTTTTTGACACAGCTGATAGCAGCCCATCAAATCTCTGACGCCCCGATATATATAATAGAAATTAACGTTTCAAAGAAAAACTAAGCCATATCTACGGATTCTCTACTAATTGCAACGTAACTAATACCTTTTTAACACTATAACATTCTTCAACAACAACGTCTTTGCCTCTTCTAATCTTCGAATTTACGATGGTTGAAACCGATCCCGAACGCATCATCGTTTCCTCGAGTCCCGAATCGTCCGATTCGGAAGAAAACAGCTGAATAATAGCGCGCCGTCTATAAAAACGCGATCCCGTAACCACAACGACGAATGCCACTATATCCAACCCCCCGCCCCTCCTCTCACCACTACCTGGACCTATAAAAAAGGCTAAGAATTTCGGATTAGCCTTTAACGATTTCGCGAAGGCTTACGGCTTTAATATCGTACGCGCCCAGAGCTGTAACGTATAGAAAGATAAGAAAAGGAATGAATTACCTACCCGTATTAACCTTGCTTGTAATCGTTACGCTGCACAGAAATTTAAGAGATAAGGTCTATGTAAAACGCGTACGAAAAGGCAAAAAAATTCCCTTAACGCGCTAAGTTAATACGATCGCGAACCTCAAATTAGAAATGGTAATTCGAGGTATATACAAATGCTAATCAAAACCCCCTTTAATATAACCACGGGCTAACGCCGCGTTACGAAACGCATTCGAAGTATTGTTATCTCAGAGAGGAAAATTACCGTACGGTTAAAGCTTCGGTGGTTAATAATATGTTACGCTTTTAAAAGTTTCGGTAGCAGATTGAGAAGCCTACTCACGGTGGAGAAAGGCCGTCTCGAAAAGATATTAACAATATCCGCTATAAAATAAAATAAAAGTTTTACGAAAGCTTTATTATTACGCAAGCCTTTATTAAGCGGTTTAGATGGAAGGCGTTTTATTATAAAATACGCTGGAAAAAGGATAATCCTATTTTTAATCGCTCTATCGCCATCTTCTGGACTATATTTTAGTATATAAAAATATAGAAGTGGTATTCCGAGGCTTTTAGCGTTAATAATATATATCAAACAAACGCTTCGAATTCTACGAATAAATAATGAGTCGGTTAAAACGCTTGCAACGGATGGTTTAGGTGCTACTACTTACAGTAATTATTATCGACTTCGACGAAGAGGTACGCTGTACAGTTACTAAAAGTTTCTAATAACGAAGTTACAAATCTGCATCTTCTATATTAACAAAAACGTAGTTATTAACGTCGGCCACAAGTAGGTATCCTAGCTTAAAGATCCTGATAATAATAATGACGCAAGCAACCTTAACGGCAACCATTATCCTTTTAACCGCGAGAACGCCTTTTTTCTAAAGGAACTTAACTCGTATATATACTGCTAAAGCTCGCCGGATATGGTCCTCCTTAAAGCTAATCGCGTACCCTCTATAAAGGAAATGTTGTTTAGGATATGGCAGGATCTAATATATTGTACTACTGAAGATCTTTTCGATGCCGTACAGAAATTAATCTAAAATATATCCGCCGTTAATTAGCTATTTCTAATGAATTATCTTAAATTAATATAAATATAATATCTCAAGAAATAGATCTGTTAATGTACTAATAGAAATCTTAACTTCGGTATAAGGATTATTTCTCTAATAAAAACTAATCATAATGTAACGAACCTGTCACACAACCACCTGGAGGTGTGAGCAGTATCCTAAATGGGTTCTTGATTTGCAGATAACAATAGAGCGAGGAATGATTTAGTAGATTGTCCGTTAAAGAGATTACGGACTCTCCCCTTAATCGGAGAACGTTGCCTTTGACTAAAGGCTTAGATTGATAGCTAAAGAGTAAAACTAAGTAGGTGCTATTTACAGGAAAAACTTATTCGTTATATATCCTTCTGTTTCCTATGGGTGTGTCGTTGATCTGTGTGATCTGGTCCCAGATCACCTAGATTACCTAGATCACCTTAGTAGCCAAGCTTTTTTCGTCCGAAGTTTAGCCGGGGCGAGTTTGCGCTAAGACTAAGGGTAATTGCTTTCGAAACAAGAACTACTGTTCTTGTAATATTATTCTCCTTTTCTAAGAATCTTTGTCTCAAAGATAAAAGCCGTAAGTAATCTCCTTGTTTGTTAGAAAGATTTTCGAATTTTTAAGCTGATTTTATCATAACAGGTCGTATTCGAAAAAATAGAGGAAGACTTCGTCTGAACCAACGCGATTCTCGCGATACTTGTGCTGATTTAATTGTAAAATTTGGCGTTAAAGCTTTTCCTTAATTTGATTATACTTATTTTGGCGAGTCTAACTGATTTTATGCTCCTAAATACCTGAGTTGCAATTGTTGTACCCGCTGCCAGCGTTCCTTTTACAACGTTTTAACTATAAATTCCTTGAAAAAAATAAACGAAACGTACGAGCGATTGTAAAGGAAGCAGCGAGAAGTGGAGGACAGCTTTTTAGCGTATTAGAAAGTTGTGAGAAAAGAACTGGATAAACTGCAGCGTCGGCAAGATGAAAATCAGGAAGAATTTATTGGGAAATTAAGGCGTTTACGCCTTTAACGGGACCTTTTAAAAAAAAGAGCTTTAGAAATATTAAAAGAGCGTTAGGAGTTAGATTAATTAAAAGAACGGGAAAAGTTGAAAGAGGAACAACGGCGCATAGAGATAAAGCAAACTTAGCTTGCTTTTGAAATGGACGCTATGGTAAAGGCTTTTATTTCCTTCGATTAGAACGCCGTAGGATTGGATTTAAGTATCGAGCCGTTATCTCTTGCGACCTTGGCCGCGTTAGAGACGGTCGGTTAGGATTTTAGCGGTGAAACGTTTCAACTAGGTCCTTTGCGTTCGTTAAGTACTTAAGAGGTTCCTAAGAATTTTTTTATATAGGTAGTCTTTTTATTGATTAGGTATTAGACTTTGTTTTTAACTATTTTAAAGTCCAGGATTTTTTCGACTTTGTATTCCATGGTATCCTTTTCGATCCAAGTTCGTTTTTAGAGAGACGTTTTTAGATGTTGGTTTAAGTAAAGAAATATGGAAAATAGGGTGTATTTTTATCGTTTTAGGTAGTGACAGTCGAAGTTAGTTTTAGAAATGACTTTATCGATCTTGAATGGATTAAGCTCTTTGAAATTAAGTTTATTACTGGGTTTTTATATTTTAATTTGAAAAATGTTCGAAGTTGCGTTTTGCTTTTAGCGTAGTAGGTAAATCTTTTTTTTTTTCGATAGAATTAGTCTTTTAATTCTTGTTTATTATAGTACTGAGTTATTTTTTGTTGGAGGAATCGTAATTTATTTTGTAGGCGGACTTGTACTGTTTAGATTTTAGTTGCTCTTGTCTTTGTTTTGAGGAGCTTTCGCGGTTAATTTTAGAGCTTTGTCGAGTGGCTGTTCTGGTCGTTAAGTCTTTACTTTGTGACTATATACTGTTATATGGGGAGAAATATCTATATTTTCGTTGATAGATATGTTATAGACCATTTTGACTAGTGGAAGAAGTTTAATCCAGTTGTCCTGCTGGTAATTGATGTAAGTTCTTAAGTATTCTTCTAATGTTTGATTTAAACGTTTTGTATATCCATCCGTTTGTAGGTTGTATACTGTAGAAAATTTGAGCTTGGTGTTTATTTGTTTGAAAAAGTTGGTACTAAACTTTGATGTAAAAAGTTTGTTTCTGTCCGAGATAACTTTTTCTGATATCCTATGTTTGTCGAGGTAACGTCGGATAAAGGCATAAGTTAATTGTTTTGCCGTTGCGTTTCCTTTAAAAGGTAGGAAGTACTTATATTTAGTGAGTCTGTTAACGATTACCTATATTTCATCGTATTAAACTTTAATAATAGGGGGTTTTAATAGGGGTAAACCAGTAATAA
The DNA here is from genome assembly GCA_004155945.1 of Monosporascus sp. mg162. Classification (NCBI taxonomy): domain Eukaryota; kingdom Fungi; phylum Ascomycota; class Sordariomycetes; order Xylariales; genus Monosporascus; species Monosporascus sp. mg162. The sequence goes on along the minus strand of QJNY01000532.1, from coordinate 6,675 downwards.
AATCTCAAGCAATAATATTCCAAGCCTTTTCTGGAATATCTGTAAGCTATAAAAGTTTATAGGGCTTATATCGGGTTGTTTTTGCCTTATTACAGATATTGCAATCCTTAACTACCTATTTGACAATTCGTCGAAGTTCTGGAAAGTCGTATTTTTCCTATAATCGTTTGATAGTTTTGAAAATACCTTAATGTCCGTGTAGTCGATTTTCGTGGAATTTCTTAACGAATTGTTTTTGTTATTTTAGAAGGATGTTGATTTTACTATGGTACACCAATTAATTCTTAGGTTATCTATTTAATTGCTGAACTTCCTTTAATTCCTTTTTATCATAGGAATTTCGGAATCTCGTTAAAAGTTCCGGAGTGGTTTATTTTAATATTTCATATAATTGTAAAGTGCCGTCCTTAATCTGTCACAATATTTACATTCGATTTTATAGAACCTTGGAGTTGTAATTTTTTCTGCGACTTAAGATGTTTGCTTAAATATTTTCTTTCTTCTTCGTATAAGGGATTCGGAAATTAAATTTTGATAAGAAAATTATCCAAGTTTCGTAGCGTTTGTTTAGTTCTTAAGTTCTTATAAACCGGGTAAGGTTTTTATGATTTAAGCAGATGTCGAAAAGCTTCCTGGTTCCGCTAAGGAAAAGTTCCCCTTTTTTAAAAAAAAACAAAAAAAAACCGTTAATAATTGCCAGCAGCTCTTTGTCGTAGATCTTATATCTAAGTTTTGCGTTTCGCAAGGCCTTAAAGAAGTAAGCTACTAGGTACCATTTTTTATTATTTTTTTGTTGTTCCAAAATTGCACCTAAGATATAGTTTAAGACATTTATCTTTAGGCGTTTTCTTTTATCAGCGTGGGGTAATTTCATTCTGGGTGTACTAGTAATTTCGTCTTTAAGTAGCTGAAAAGTCTTTTTTAGCTTTTTTTAAAAGTTTAAATTCTTTCCCGACATACTCCTTAGTAGTAAGTTTCGTTAATAGTTTAACAATATCTCTATATCCCTTGATTAGATTGCGTACGTAACCCGTAAATCCTAGAATTTGCCGGATATCTGGAACGGTTGCTGTATTAAAAATGGGCCAGTTTTTGACTGTTCTAATTTGGAGTTCTAGATTTGAATTTGACCGCGAGTAAGAGTAAATCCTAGATAGGTTAGCTTTTGCGTATGCTATATACTTTTGGCGGGGTTGATTCGGATGTTTGCTTTATTTAATACTTCAAAAACCTAGAAAACATGATTTTTATATTCTTCCAGCGTTTCGGAATAGATGAGTATATCGTCGAGGTATACGAAAGTATATTTGTCTAGGAATTTCTCAAATATGGTTATAATCAGCCGTTAGAAACTGGCGGGGGCGTTAGTAAGTCCCAAAGGTATTATCCGATATTCGTAATATCCGTATATTATTTGAACGGTAATTTTCTATTTCTTTCTTTGGCTATTTTGATACGGTAATAGCTATTTAAAAGGTTTAGTACAGTAAACTATTTAGCTTTGCTTACATTTTTCCTTAAGGTATTTATCAGAGTTAAGAGATATCCGTTCTTAATGGTAATGTCGTTTAACTGCCGGTAATTGACCACGCGTCCATAAACCGGACCTCTGTCCTAGTCGATTTTTTATCTGTCGTCCTTAAGCTTAGGTACCATAAGTACCGGGTATCCTGCGGAGGATTTGGATAGCTAAATATCATTTTTCTTTAGGTTTAACTATATGCTTTTTTATAAAGCCTTTACCTTTTTTAGATTTATATGATAAATTTGTACAGTTTAAGGTGATGTCCTTTTTTAATAGGTATGCGATGGTCCTATTATCCGTATAAAAGCAGTTCGTTGTTTTCTTTATCCTTAAAGGATCGTTCGAATCGCTGATATTTTAGAGGTATTATATTAGCTGAGTTTGATACTTTGGCTTTTCGGATAATACAGCAAATCTTTTTAGTCTTTTCCTTAAACGAAGTTAGTTCGTGGTTCTAAGTAAGCTAGCGAGTTTTTTAGTTGATTAATAGATTGCTGGAATTAAGCCACGGTATTTCTGGGATAACATTATAACTCGAAATATCGGCGATGTCCAACGTAAGTCGTTCTCAATATCCTTAGACCTATACTGGGAGTTTTTCAGTTTTTTTAAGGACTCGTCCGCCATCATCTTCGGACAGATTTCTATTAATTGCACGTAATTTGTAGGATTTTAACTTATACCCCCAAGGAATGTGATATTCTTTTAGTCATAGCGGACGAAATAAAGTTGTCTTTTGCTCTAAAATTAATCATAGCTTTAAAATCTAGCTTTGGTACTAAATAGGAATCTTAATCTGGTTTCGTAATCCTATATAAGATCTTAGCTCGCATAATTCCTCGATGCCTTAGTTTCGAAGACTTCTGCCGTTTTTTAACTTGGTAATTTTGATTGCTAAAAAGCTTTTTTATCTTCTAGCTTTCTTGATCGCGTATTTGGTACATCTGTCGTTTACACAGATATACCACTTCCGTTGGCCAATCTGGTATTTTACCTGAGCAACTTTTACCTTTAACGTTTGAAAAAGCTTTCTATTGGAGGTTAAGATTTTTGCAGGGTTTGCTTTCATATCTAGGAGTTCGTGCATTATACATAATATAGGGGTATGGTATAAGCAGCCCTAAGTAATAGCTTTTCGGCTTTAATCAGATTCGGGGTGTAAGTAACAAGATCGGGGGTATTCGGGCCATCAGGGAGTTTCGATATATTTGCAGTCGTTATTAAGCTCGGTAAGAGCTTTTTTGTTCTAACCGGGCTAATAATCGTTATTTTCCTTAGCTCGTAGGTAAACCAAACAATCGTTATTAATACAAGCTAAAAAATTAAGGAAACCGTATCTACTAACAGGGTTTTATTTAAGGACCTCAGTTTTAAGGTACACCGCCCGCTTTGGGGGTTCGCTGGATTTAGAGGTTTTCTACCTATAATTATTAAGTTCGTAGTACAACTGGCTATATTCGTTATGTATTTCGCATTCTTACACATTTAAATAACACTTGTATTTCAACCCTATGGCTAATTTGGAGGCTGGTTATCCGGGATAATACTTGCAGGCTTTGGCTATTTAATTCTAGCAAATCGGGCAACGCTCGTACTTTGGGTCACCGCTTGGTTCACAGTAGGTCGTTGTAATAATATATTCCTATTTGAAGGTAGAACTAACTTCCTTTTTTTTTTTTTTTTTTTTTTTTTTTTTGCTTTCACTATTTGTTTCTAATTCGGCCGTTCGGGCCTTTTTTTAAGATTAAAAAATCCCTCGTTTTTTAGAGTTTCTTTTGGCTGGAGAACGACATTCGTTTTTGTAATGGCCTTTCTTGCTATAATTAAAGTACTTAACATTCGATTTGTTCTTTTAGGCTTCCTTAAAGTAGTACTTGCTTTTTTTTGGGTCCTATCCTTATTTTTGCTTCCTTAGGACTTGCTGCCGGAACTTCGGTCGTCCCTTTTTTTGTTAGATCCTTTCTTTTCCAGGTACCTGTCAAAGCTACGTCTGTCGGCAATAATAGCCTTGTCAGTGTAGTTCTGGAAAGGCCCCGTCTTTGGTACCTTATATATTTCGTCCTTAACCTGCGACTTTAGGCCATCGTAATAAGAATAAAACAAAGCACTTTCAGGTAGGTGGGAAGTTACTGCAAGGCGATTAAATTTAGTCGTATATTTAACTGCTGATTTTGTTTGTTGGAAAAGGTACAACTTTTTAACGGCATTCTGCTTATCTGGATCTTCAAATAAAGTTCGTATTCGTTTCTTCAAGTGCTCGTAGTTATCGAGAACGTAATTGGTAAGGTCGAAGAATTCGTCCGGGTAATTTTCGAAGTAATCCTTTATAATTGGCTCAAACCATAGAAGAACCTTTCCTGTAAGCAGCTAGAAGATAGTTATCACTTTTTGATAATCCTCTGTTAAGAAGCTTTCGTAAAACTTGAGATAAAGTCTTGCCTAAACTAAAAGTTTTTCCATATTTGTAATTTTATCATAAGGTTTCGGGGAAGTTAGTTTATAACCTTTAACTTTAAGCATCCCATCATAAGCCGGAGATAAAACAGTATTTTCGCGGGATTAATTCGCGCCGAATAAAGGCAATATCGAAAACCTTTATTGTCGAAGGAATCTAAAATTCGCCCTTCTTACCGCCTGGAATTTAGTTATCAAGATGCGCAGTTTGTCGTCAATCGTAAGTTTTCTTTCCTTGTTTTTCGGGTTGCCAGTTTCCTCTTTTTCCTCTTCTGGTTCGTTTTCCTAGACCTTAATGGTTTCTTTAGAAGCCGGGGAGAGTTATCGCTGAAAAGAAAAAGGTCTTCTGTAAAACCGAATATTAAAAGAAGCCAGGTTACCGATTAAAGAAAGGACTTTTTCAATAAAAAGTAAACTGTTTAATCTAGTTACCGATCCTTTACTGGCTAGTAACGGCGATCGGGTATATTATTTGTTTTCTAAACGCCGTTTTGTAATATTGTTTTTACTGTGTTCAAAAGAGCGTGTGCCTAACTAGGTCTTAAACTATTCGTCGGCTATTAATCAAGGATCTGTCAAAATATAACGAACCTATTACACAACTACCTAAAGGTGTAAGCAGTATCAGAAATAGGTTCTTGATTTGCAGGTAATAATAAGGCGAAAAATAATTCAGTAAATTATTTGTTAAAGAAATTTGCAGACTTTTTCCTTAATCGGAAAACGCTGCTTTTAACTAAAGGCTTAAATTAATAACTAAGAAGCGAAACTAACTAGGTGCTATTTACAGGAGAAACTTATTCGTTATACATTCTTCTGTTTACTAGGGGTGTATCGTAGATCTGTGTGATCTGTATAATCTAGTCCCAGATTACTAGGCGGTGCCGAAAATTAATGGCGCACGAGCCGCCAATTCATTTCCACTACTATTTCGCGTAAAATACAGCCAGTATTATTCGCAATCAAATTAATAATAACATTGACAATTAAATCGAAAACGTGCTATTTTTGGTAAAAAGAACCTTTTGTAATTATCAGATGAACTGTTTTATCACAATAATTACGAAACTAGACGGGAAAAAAAATAGTTTTTAAAAAGTTAAAATTAAGTATATTCTGTAATTTTAAACATTATAACCTTATAAGCTATACAAATAAATAAAGCTCTATTTGATTCGATATTATAATTTATTAAGAAAAGTTCCTACAACGTAATATTTTAAATATACTAGAAATTAAACTTATAATTATTAATAAATCTAAAATAAAAACGAATTGTAATTTTTAAAGAAAACTATTTAAAAAGAATATGATAATTCTGAAAGGGATTCAAAATCTTAAACTTTGAGCTAAGACAAATATATAAACGAAAATTCTTTTAGAAAATAAAAAGTTATATTATAAATAATTACTTTAAAGATATAGATTAATTTGTAGTTTTTATAATACAAAAATAAATTGAATCTTTTCAATTTAGTATAACTTATAACTTATATATTAAAAATACAGATACGAAGAAAATACCGAAAATTATATAATAAAGATTTTCGATTAAAACTACATAAATACTAAAATGTTTCAGAACAGTATCTTTAAAATAAATAACACTTAAAAAAAGGAAAATCGAATTTAAACTTATATATTAAGGTATTATTGATTAACGTAGCAGAAGTTTCGAATTAGTAAATAATATTTTACTTATAAATTGAAAAACTTACACAGCTCTACGCGAATATTGTTATAAAAACACATAGTAAATTATTTTACTAGAAACTAAAAGATTATTTAGATATTAACTATAAAGTAATGAAAAATATATACCTTAGTATATTTATTAGTCTATGATAAAATGAACAAAGGTTTCTTTATATTGAAAAATATTTTAAGATTAAAACTTTTCTTATTTACGTAGTTATAATAACTGTTAGTTATATTTTTAGATTACTCTAATATAAGATTTTTAAACAATAATATTATAATAAACTTCAATACTTATAAAGTTAAGATAAGTAATATTATTTAAAATATTAAGGCCTTTGGAAGTTACAATTTTATCAAATAAGAAATAACAAAAAAAAAAAAAAGAATTACGTTACAGATAAGTTCACCGGATGGACAAGCGTATCGGATAAATTTTAGCGCATTCTAAACACACAACTTAAATTGCCAATTTCTTAACACCAACAATATGGAACGGCTTATAAAAGAAGCAAGAATGAACCTAGCTGTTTAGGCTAAAAAACTAAACCTGAAACTTACTTATGCGACACTTAGTTTTAAATATGAAGTTGCCCAATTTACTTTGCATAAACGATATTGCAATAACCTCTCTAACGCCGATACCATTCTTAATTCGCGAAAGTTAAAGCCGACCGAAAGAAAATCGATTGTCGACAGAATCCTGAACATATATATACAAGCGTTTCCTATTCGGGTTCAGCAGGTTAAAGATACAGCCAATATATTGCATATCTAACGCGTTACGAGACGCGTTAAAAATAAATAGGCGTCAAAGTTTGTTAAACGGCAAAAAAAAAAAAAAAGAAGAAGAAAAAAAATTTTGTTTTGAAAAAATAGAAATTATTTAAAAAATAAATGAAATAAATGAAATAAATGAAATAAATGAAATAAATGAAATAAATGAAATAAATGAAATAAATGAAATAAATGAAATAAATGAAATAAATGAAATAAAT
>QJNY01000531.1:0-53853 GCA_004155945.1 Monosporascus sp. mg162 | reverse complement strand
CCCCCCCCCCCCCCCCCCCCCCCCCCCCCCCCCCCCCCCCCCCCCCCCCCCCCCCCCCCCCCCCCCCCCCCCCCCCCCCCCCCCGACTTAATGATTGCTCAAGTGTAACCTCCATGAGGTCTGGGAGCCTTTAGAGCTACCAAAGGACAACGGTGGACATAGGGCATACGGAAGAGAAGGCTATCATGGACTTCTTAAGAGTTATTCGAGACATGAAGCAAATATTTAGTATCAAGACTTATGCACTAGTGCCCAGAGTTCAAAGACCGGACCTGCTAGTCGTCTATAGGATTCTGAAGCCATGTCACTAACGAACTATTTCTAGTTTCGCTTAGATCTTTTCACGATCTTCGACGCGCATATTGTAGCCAGGCTGTGCCATTTAACTTCCTTGCGTCTTTCCAAAATATCAACTTTAACTCGTAATGAAACGATGTCATACAATTATAGATACTTCTACACGGCCACCTGGTGTCTGAAGGATTCGGAGTCGTTGGGGTGGTTCAGCATCTTGAAAGTTACACCTCTTACTCATTCGGCTAAAAGTCCAGTAGCAGAGGTGGTTGAACATACTCGAACGCGTAAACCCAACTTCCCCCTTTTACCCCAAAACCCCAACCGGGGAGCAGTCAGGAGCCAAGGCGTAGACGTCCAAACCAATCGGTGTCGAATAGATTGTGGGGCGATGTGTATATGTGATCACTGGTACAGCAGAAGCTTATATTTCTATGTTTCAAAGTATAGCGTCAACCTCTTCGTCTCTAGGCGTCAAGAGTAGGACTAAATAACCCTTCGATCTAATCTGGGGTTACGGCCAAGAGGCCGTGAAATACGCAAATATTTATACCAAGTTGTGCAGGCCATCTGAGTACCCCTATCAAGACTCTAGTTAACCCTTATTTCACAATATCGCGAGACCGCTTGTAGTCGTTTTAAACTGTTAGATAGCACCCGTGTTTACTCCTTGAAAATTTTAAGTGCTTGCAGCCAATGATGATATACAATGCTATGACTTCCGTGTTCCTTCCCTAGTTCTAATCAGGTGGACCGCCGTCGACATCAATTTAGAGGACGTAATATGAATAACTAGAGATTAAAAGCCCACCGATTTATCGTGGATCCAAATAGATAAAACGGAGTGTCACTTTCAGGAGCTGGTTATATTAAGACCAGGCTATGGTTCATGGCTATTTTCTGGAGTCCCTCCGTGTCGTATTTCCGTAGCATATGCCAACACGATATTTCAGAAGATATACTAGAGCTTTAGCGCTCAGTCCTTAACACTATATTGTTAAAGGTAGGTCCGAGTACCCATTTTATTACATATTAAGTGAGCTGCCTTTAGACCCGGTGGACTACACATCTATATATACACACGTGGTGTGGGGGGTCATTACCCCCCTATTCTTACATATATATCTCCATATTTACCTGTCTCGACGACTATGCATGGGATAATTGATTAGCCACTTTAGCTTCCAAAACCATAATCTAGGATTTAAATCGGCTTTGCTTGGTTCACCCCATCATCTATCTTCTAACAGACCAAGACGTTCTAGAAGTTGCCAAGGCCCCCTACCATCGCACAGCCTCCTCTGCTTGTGCAACATGCCGGGTTCTCGGGACGTCATGTTACGTGCAAGGAAGCGACGGGAGATGATATCATTATGGTAGCACCACAGAACCTCCTAGAGGCAGGAATATCTGTAGATTGCAGTAGATGAGTCGGTCAGGCTTTTAGTCTATCAGGCGGGGCAAATTATTTGCGTTTACGGCATGTCTCATACCAGGCCGTTGCTCCTATCCGCCGCGGTCTGGTCAAATGTAATTGCGGATGAGCCAGAGAGGCTGTATCTACGTCAGCCTAGACTGTCCTGGTTGTATATAAATTCCTCCGGTGTTAACTAACTGCACTCTTCGCATGTGTGACAGTCATACGGCGAAGCTCAGCACGAGAAAGTCAGGGGCATAGCCGCTGTTGCTCCTCTGGGAATCAGTGCTCGAGATTGTGGTGCTTGGTAAATATTCCCGACGCTTTAACCTCATTTCCACCTACACTTCATGCTCACTCCTCGATGCCGTTATTAAACCCGTTTTCCAACGGCGTCAGAGCCCTGCCTTCCACAGCATGTCATAACCAATTAACCGGTTCATAATAGCCTCGATTTCGTGCGGCAGTGGCACTCTATGCGGCGGTAAACTTACGGAGGCACCCAATTGACATTCATGCTAGTACCTGACGATTTAAGGGTCTTAATGTAGGCCACGGTTTCTGGGCGTATAGGAAAGTAGACATCTAAAAGCGCGGCTACTTCTCAGCTTCTTGCGTGGGCAACTCCTGACGCATCCTGAGCGGTATCTTTAATGCCTTCGGGCCTCTCTGCGAACCTGGGAATTTGTGTGGCGCAGAAATATGACGTTCTGGCTATAGTCTCTTTTGCAGGGGTCAGACAGGACAGTGAAGTTGAAAATAGCCAGAATAAGGGCAACTAAGCGACACGCACCTGAGTATACAGGTTGTTGTGTTGTCCACAGGCCTCCAATCCTAAACGCTTGATCTTGAATTCACGGTATATTAAACTTAACTTGGCAAAGTAGTGATCCCGTCCCACGGGCGCGCTCTATTTCCTCGCGGTCAGGACCATAGGCAACTGAGTCCCGATGAGTATTATCGGGAGATTTATATCTAACTTAAGAGCCGCTTCTCCTGGCCTAGCTGCCCCTTACCACGACAACATTAAGCACAAACCAGGGCTCAATGTCAATGAGCACAGAGCTATATACATCCCACAATCCCAGAACTTAATTGCCGAGCTCACCAAACCAGTTGCAGGGCCCCTTTCCCCTATACATGGACAATTCGATTATTTTAGTTTGCAGCTATTTCGTTGTCATATTTCTCGTTGAAACATGCCCTATATGCATCTGCATTGATTCACCACGGCTTATGGCCTGATTAAGTCGACTGGAGATCCTAATAACCGAAGTGTACATGGACGGCATCTCATGGAGCTACCTCGCTGTTCACCGTTCTCTTCTCTCGACGCTTAAAGAATGGCAACGATAAACGATCAGGAGAAGCTCGATTTGGAAGACTCAGTAACAAATTATTAATTTTGTGATTTCTGGGATACCGTACGGAAGCTCCCTCATCCGGGGCGTTCGGGTTCTAATTGGCGAATAATCACCAAGTTCCTAAGAGCGTGCATATTAATCACGAAATATGCTGAAATTGTAGTAAGCTACTAGATCAAAATCTCTGGTCCAACAGTGATTAGCACTTGGCAGCTATAGTCTCAAACTATCCGCTCGTATGTTCGGCAATCGGGGCAGTCCCGAAACCAATACTCTGGTCCCACGGCCGGCAATCTGCCTCTATTGCCCGCCCGCACGTATGACGGGTAATGCATTATTAGAGTAACACTGCTACCGGGATGTGTCTGGTATTTTATTAGCAGACGGGATAGGATTGCAGAAGTCTAAGACAGCCAACGCCCCCGTCCTCTTGCCTTCTTATTTGCCGAGGAGCGCGTATTGGTACCACTCGGGATGAGATCGTGTCGATCTGAACCCGTCCAGACTCTATATATGTGAAGGGAAATGGAGCTGCTGCCGAAGGCTATTGAGCAAGTCAAAGTCCAGCCGATGCTGGCTCTGAGCACGACAGCAGTCATAATCTTCGTTCTCTGGTCACTGAGGACATATCGCCGCTTGTCCCATATTCCGGGACCATTGCTGGCCAACTTTACTAATCTACCGCGCTTCTTATGGGTTCTGAGTTACCGGGCGCATGAGAAGCATATCCAACAACACCGCAAGTATGGTCCGATCGTGAGATTCGGGCCGAACATGGTCTCAGTCGGTGCGCCATCGGAGATAAGCACCATCTACAGATTCTCCAAACCATGGCTGAAGGTGAGTCTATTGGAATACGTTTGAGAGCTATGTCTTATTTTGTTGCAGTCGGACTTTTATCGGGCTCTCCTTATGAAGCCCAATGGCAAACCGATCCCCGGTATCTTTGCTACACAAGATGAAGGCATCCACCACATGCTCAAGAAGCCCGTGTCGAATGCTTACTCAATGACGACGCTGCTGTCATTCGAGCCCTATGTCGACACTACCATGGAAGTTTTCTGTCGCGAACTGGAGCGGCGTTTCGCGGCTACAGGACATTACTGTGACCTGGGCGCCTGGCTTCAGATGTTTGCCTTCGACGTTATCGGAGAGCTTACCTTTTCCAAGCGCCTGGGTTTTCTGGAAAGCGGCACGGATGTTAACGGTGTTATGAGGGATATATGGGACATGTTTAAAGAAACGTCGCTGGTTGGTGCTTCACTACTGGCAGTCCTTCAATGAATACCAGGCTGACGAGGGTGCTTGGTCGCCTGATAGGTTACACAGATGCCGTGGATCGATGACTTCTGGACTAATAGTCCAATTCGTCGCTACATGCGTGGCCGCGGCATCAGCCCTGGAGCAGCCTTCGCCATGGCGCGTGTTCAGGAGCGCCGCGAAGCAATGAAGGCTGGTAAGACAGACTGGGATCGCGAGATACGTGACTTTATGTCCCGGTTTCTCGAGATCGAGTCGAAGGACGGTAGTTTGCCGCCATAGTACGTAATAGCCAGCACCCCCCAATGGCCCGGGTAATCTTTGGGAAACCGACTGACTTCTCATCCTCAGTGCCGTGGCGGCATGGGCTTCCTCTAATATCACTGCGGGCTCTGACACCACCGGCATCCTTCTCCGCTCTATTTTCTACCATTTATTATCACACCCCTGGTCCCTAGCCCGTCTACGAGAAGAGTTGTCCGCTGCAGCTAGCACCCTTGGCCCTATGGCGTCATGGAAGCATGCCCGCGAGCTGCCCTACCTTGATGCAGTCATCAAGGAGGCTGGTCGCTTACACCCATCCTTCGGCCTACCATATGAGCGTGTAGTACCGCCTGGCGGAGCTACCATTTGCGGCAGGTATCTCCCGGCAGGCACGGTAGTAGGTATGAGCCCGTATGTCGTGCACCACGACCCAGAGGTTTTCGGAGAGGACTGCGATCGATGGAAGCCAGAAAGATGGTTGGATGTTAGCCAGGAACAAAGACGGAGGATGGAAAATGCGCTTTTGACGGTGAGTCCTCAAGGGGGGAATGCCCCTGTTCGGTGCTAACCTCTATGACCTAGTTCGGGTCTGGTCATCGTTCATGCTTAGGAAAGAATATCGCCTATCTCGAAGTGTACAAGGTTGTCCCAACACTCCTCCGGCATTTCGACGTGAGTATCTTGTGGTCCTTCTGGGATACCTGCGTTTGTCCCGCTGATAACTGACGTACATGAAATAGTTCGAGTTGCTCGGCCCTGAGGAGGGAGGCGCGTGGGATGTTAAGAACCGCTGGCTTGTGATGCCTGAGGGTCTAATGGTAAGGATAAAAGGAAGGGCAGCTAGTTAACGCCTTGCAGCTGCGCGCTCTTATCCAGGCCATCTGTACCTGGACGTAGGTAGATACCTTATTATCTTTATCCTAGTTTTATAACAAAGGCCTTCAGTGTCTAACCGGTCGAGGGGAGATTGCTTCTCACCCTTTTAGACCACGTCTTAGTTTATTGACATTCTGAGATCGACTGTTGAATCACTTATTGATGCCAACAGACTTAGAATGGTGCATCTGTATATGAAGGTGTCCAGGTATTATTTTCTGATTTATTTACTCTGAAGACATTAACGTCGAAAACTCATGATTCTGCAGATACAAAATTACATTTGAGTTCATTCGAAAGTTAGTAAACACAAAACCTAGACACAAGAGCAGGAAGAGGACGTCTAGAAAACTGGGGTTATGAGAGTTTCTCCGTGATGCCATCCGCTAACGCAAAACTGATAATGCAGTAGAACAGGGTCATATTGCCAGCCGGAGGAAAGACAGTCCTCTAATCGATTTCTAACGGAATGCACAAATCTTATGCTTTCCACCTATGTTGCAACTGTTGTTCCCTGCCGTCTTAGGCTAAACACACAGCACAGTCTCCTTCTGCTTCCTCTTCTGGCTCGGGAACAGGGCTCTCGTCTTTTAGTACAGAAGAATGTTCAGGCTCTGGGCCCCGACTTTGCATGTCCAAGGCTTCGATCAGTCGGAATGGGCAGAGTCACCGTTGACAGCAGTAGAGAGTCCGTCTGTGTATGTCAAGTTACATTATGAAAAGCGGTCCAGATAAAGGGCTAATCTCACCAATACGTCTGAAGTTCATGAGAAGATTACAGGTCACAGAGCCTGTCTTGGGAACCCCGATCTTCCTTGTCAACTCCTCGCGCAATATGCGGCTCTGCCGAGATTCTCCCGCAATAAGAATAACCATGTTCGCCTGCATGGTAAAGAGAGAGACAGGCGATAGAATTGTAGCGAGTTCCGAAAGAAGCTTTCCTTCGATTAACGGAACAGCAACATAATCAGTGAAGCGCTTGAAGGCAACCTGAGAAGGATGGTTAGCCATATGTTGGTATAAAAACATACAGTTGCAGTTGCACTCAGGTTGTAATAGGCATCCATGAGTCCAGAGCTGCCGAGGCTGCGACCGCTGGATATCCGATTCATCTACATGTGCTAGGGATTCAACCAGCTCTTCGAGGTTGTAGCTACCGCTGATGTATCTGTTTATATTAGTGTTTACCACTCCAAAGCCCTTCACATTGTTTTAAAGTACTCTGCGTTCTTTCTCTGGTAAAACCGGATAAATTATGGATTGGTTTCACATACTCGTCGTTGTACATGATAGGATTTTTGTGCTGATACGGGCTGAGCCGCTCTGCTGCTTTAATCTTGGCTGATATCAGCAGACCATCCATTGCTGGCTCGAGTAGCTCTTTAGAGATACTCTTTGCAACCGAGGCCTTGGCAGCGTGTTTGACAACTAGCTTGAGAAACCTCTCCGATGCTTCCCAAACGCGTTGCACGTGTTTGTCAACGATTGCTTCCCAAGGAGCCGATAGTTCGCGGGAAATGATCGGCAACTACCATCGGATTGAAGTTACCTGGAAATTCTTGGCCCCTTGTTCTACGCATGAGGCACCGGACGTGGTCGATAAACTCATCCCTAGAGAGTTGGTCTAGGGTATCAAGATCGTTTGTCAGGATTCTCAGGCGGATCGCCGCCAGTCACGCGCCGAGGACCGTATCTGGCGAGGTCGTCTGCGAACTCCTGATTCAACTTTTGCACAACTGCTCGGATGTGTTGCATCTGGCCCACCTTCGTACCTGCGCTTTGAATAATGAAGCGGTATATGTACCTTCGATGGCTGCCTTGACCCAGGTCTGCAAGTCTTGGCTGATCTACAACAGATGTCTTCGTTGCTCGTCAAGAGTACTGCGGAATCCGCAAGGCCTTTGAGCTGCTTTCGGCAAGTTGCCAGTCCGTTGTCAACTTCGGAAATCAAAATCGGGGAGCTCGACAGCGATCTGTCGCAGCAAAATATCGCTCAGGCGAGTCCCTAACTCCGCGACGCCTAGCATAGATGCGGGAAGCTTATGCCCACACACGTTCTTGGAAGAACTGGGCCTCCTCTCTGTTACGATTGTGCAAGAGAACAAAGCCCTTTTCGGATTCGAGATTCTTCAACACGTGCCAGCCAAGGTGAACTTGACTTCCTGGTTTCGGGCCAGGGACAGAAACTATTTCTCACTATCGGAGCCGGGATGCAGGGTTTCGGGCTTCGTAATGACGCCCATTGTTCGTATTCCAGTTGGATCCACAGACCGTAATTTAGACAATCAAAGGTTGGCGAGCGTAGTGGCTAGCCCTTTGAACTTGTAATAGTCGGTAAAGGTGCAACACTAAAAGAAAATCCCCGCTAGGATACGCATTCGAGCCCGTCAAGCAGCAAAAGAAATTTGGATCAGAAAGGGTCCATCTGCACTTACACGGATGTATCGTTCGTACAGCTGGAGGGGGAGTGTTGAAATATGAAGATGGCTAGAATTCCTAGTAACTCCACTCTTGCCGAATTTTATCAAGAGGGATGCCGTGGGATCTTCAAACGAGCTGTGAGGAAGAATAGAAATCCTCACTCTTTTCTCTGCCGCCCTTCGGAGCACAAGTTCGGTCGGGGAGTGGGTACACGTATTCCCTTTGACCGGAAATGGGACACCAGAGATGGCTTCAAGCACAGAGCTCTTGCCAGATGATTGGCCACCGCAGACAACGATCTGGGGTGGGGAGAAGAGTGATCAATGCCCTGAAGCCGAAGGCGATCGACACAGTCGAGGAGTTCGGGCTGGTCCGTGGAGCACAGCCCTTTCAAGATCCCCTTGTCGAAAGTGACGACCATCTCGTAGCAATCTCTATTGAGTTAAGCCCTGATGTATCAAAGTCAGCATAGGATAGGTGAGTGATAGAGACGTTTCACAGGGCAAAGGGTTGGCGATAGTTGGCCAGGAAATGGGAGCAATGCAGCACAGTTGGGTGAGTATTCTGCCCCGATCAAAAGACCTTCTAGCGGAGTCCGTTGAAGAAAGTTGAAAGCTAGAAGAACCTTCTAGGAAGGAACAGGTACCCAATATGGCTTTTATCCCTGTCATAGTAAAGCGATGTGACAGCACGGAGGCACGACACTCAACTGTACGGCATATCCAAGAAGCCACATCTCATGAGCAGCAAACGAAATGATTGAATCCCGTGTAAAGAAAGGAGTTGGCCTGCCGACATGTCTACACAGCAAACGAATTCCTACATCCCGAATCGCTCCCAGCCAATCGCTATTATATCGGCTCTATTCAGGAATCAGCAAGCTGAATGCTTCAGACAAGTTACGACTAAGAAAGTCGTCAGCGCGTTAGTGCTGAAGTAGTCCCTAAGGCAGATCGCTGTATGATTTTCTTATGTACAATTTAAACTAAGGTTTAGCTGATGGTTGATTAGCTATTATAACCAGTGTTACATGTAACATTAAAGATACATGTTAGATACTATCTACTAATGGTGACTCGTCTAGCTAGCGCCTAATTATGCATTCAATAGTTGGGATTAACTTGAGGCGATTGCACGGGAAGTCTCATGCCAAAACTGAAGATCACTAGAATCTCTCAGTAAGAGTTTCCAAGTGGATCATGAAGTAGTCGTATAGCGGAGTAAAAGTACGATGGGTAGTCTCCCGACTGTGAACAGTCTGTTGTTTAATCGGTTCCGGTCATTCCCATGTAATTACCGCCGTCCGCTTCTGACAAATGCCTTTCCCAAAGATATCTGAGGCGTGTCATGCGGACACGAGGACTATGGTATCGCTGTAATTAGAGTTACATGACTTATTTGGTGGGTTTGCCATAATACGAAGTAGCTTTGATACCCCTGAGAGAACGGCGTTAAAATGTATGGTGAGTGGGTAGTTCCAGAGTGTCGCTCTTTCCTTAGCACTAGGGTGGCTAGGAGCTCCAGGGGATGTGCCTATAATGACAATCGTTATCGAAGGGACCAGGCCGTGAAGGGTGTTGTTCACTGGACCCAGTGCCGGTCTCCCGTCCTCCTGAAAATAGTTATGTTTCCTTGTGTCGCAGAAAAAGGGGTAAGTCGCTTAGTCATCAAGGCCAGGATCTAGTGGCACCCTCCAATAACCCTGCTCCGGGGCTCCCATACTCTATATAGAGCTTTCTAGCCCCTGAGTCCTGAAGCCCAGATTAATCAAGTCAATTTACACGTTTCACACCTTATGCAACCTTTTCTCGCGATCACCCTAACTGTAACACCACGATTACTATTGTTCACGGAATTACAATGAGAAGGAACAGGAAGAGTACAGCCCTTTCAACCCTGCGTGATATTATATAACTAAGAGACGAATGACAGAAGGCTGATACGTGCCAGGACGTAAGCATAGGACGTAAATAGCGAGGTAAAATGTAACTAGCAGCAAAACCGTCTCTTCTCAACCGTCTTCCTTATTACGTCCCCCCAATCCCCTTTGAAAGTCAGCAAACGAAACCAGCTCGAAATAAGACTCAATAGGAAGCTCCATAACCTTTAGGCTCATCCTTTCCCTAGTAGTTGCTCGGTTAATAAATCATACTCTCAACTCCCGCGGCGCCTCTTAACAGACGGCGTGTCCGGAGTCTGCGGACGATGGGCCTTCTTTGCGTGAGACGTCGCGTTATCTTTCCGGGAGAACAGCTTCCCGCACTGGCACGCGACCTTGTGGTCCTCATGTGTCTTCCGGTGCTTGCGCAGGTACGCGCCATAGTTCTTGGGGATTCCGGTAGGCTCGAAGCCGCACTGCCCGCAGCGGAACCCCCCGGTACCAGCCATCTCGCTTCCGGACGGCGAGATCGTTTCAGGGGCCGAAGTCGCCGATTGGGTTGAAGGCGAGACATCTTGCGCCAAGTGAGGTCGAGCGGTGTTTATCAAGGGCTGTGAACCACTGGGAAACTGTGTGCCTGCTGGATTCAGACTACGGTCGATCGTCTTCAGCTCCTCCACTGACGGCCCTCGTAGTCGCCACGGGCTCGGGGTGCGAGCAGAGACGGTGGGAGATGATTCGAAGCCTTGACGCTGCATTTCGATCTCGCAGATTGAGGCTACTAAGCTGTTGGTACTGGGTGCCAATATATTACTATCGATGGCGGGCGGGGACTGTTTCTCGATGGGACTAGTCATATGACCAGATATTGGGAAGCCCGGTGCCGACATGCCCCATGGGCCGTTCTGGGAGTACACCTGCGTGTCCTGCATGCCGTCAAGATTAGGTAGCGTGTTGCCTAGCAGGTGGATCTGGTATATGGTGGATCCATTGCCATTTGACGGAAGTTGACCATGGGTGGGGATCGTACTGGGGTTTTGGTGATTTGTTACCGTACCTGACACATACGAGGCAGGAGATACTCCTTCCGGGGATTCCCCTGGGTACGAAGATATCGCCGATAGTTCCGCCGGGGAGACCGAGGAACTCGACTTTCTAGGCACTGTGCTTCCTTGATAAATATTATCCAAGCGGCAATTCGCAAGGTCTTTCCAGTCTAAGTCGCCGTTGCCTCCCGATGAAAAGGGAGGGATATTCCCCACCATTTCGTGAATGCCCGGTTGCGCAACACTATCGACCTTCGGGGATTTTGCGACATTCGTGGGAGCATCCGCGAACAACTCCAGCATGGAGTCACCATGGTGATAGGTTGGTGCTTGGGACTGCAACTCCGAAGGAGAACAAGGAGGATTGCACTCCGACTCGGACGAAGAACAACTGCAGCCTTCACAGTGGAATTCCTTCGGCCCCGAAAACTGTCTTATAAGGCCGTGAATTCCGTTTTTGAAAATTTGCGAGAGCCTCTTCCTACTCCAGCGGCACCTATAGCTGGACTGTCTAGCGTACCATTCCCGAGTTTGACCGGGGCAAAAGGGACAGATGTAACTTCCATCGGACCATGCAAGGCATGATTTCAAATGCTGAAGCATATCTTCCGGGTACCAAAACACATTCCGACAGCGTGCCATTAAGCAATAATAGGGGCCCGGACCCCCACGACGTTCGAGGAGGTAGTATTCCAGTGCCCTGCCATAGAGACGACTATGCCCACAGTCGTCCACGACGCCTCTGCGAAATCTAGGCTACGTCGTCAGTTAACTAGTCGACAGAACTAGGACTCGTTGAACTGACAAACAGTGCCTGTTATCGTGGGGCTGGGCGGCCGGACTGCCAGTGTTAGGCACAGGGGGTGCCCCGCCGCCTTGGAACCCCGAGGCAGTAGGCGAAATCGTAAGCGGAGAGCTCTGTACCATCGGATTTTCGGACACATCTGGGACTCCACTAGGGTCTCCATGATTGAACGGCGGAAGCGAAAGTGTGGAAAGATTGGCCATCTTCGGTTCCCAGCGCTGGACAGTGCCGTTTGAGATCTGGTTCGTGCGAGAAGATGATAGAGATAACGGTCTCGAGACGCGCCATGGCGACCGCGAGTTCTCCCTTTTATTCAATTCAGCTTCCAGAGGCCCTTCAAAAGCAATCCCAATATCTTAAGAACCCAGGTAACTTGTCTAGCTCAGTAGGTACCCTTCCTGACACTTCAGGGAATGCCTGCATGGTCCAAAAACCCCCTCCACCAGATCGGTCGACCAATTGGGCACTATTGAGAGAAATAAATGGCCTCAGGATCCCGCATTGTCTAGTCTGGGGCCCCGGACTCCCACCGCACTCCATTTCTTGATGGTTTATCGGAACTGCAAGTCGCGCGAGGAGTCCGCGTACCATCACGGTCAAGCGGCGAATAGACGCGTGGGGCAACCAAGGTACAATTCCCTTTAAGGGTTCGGTCAACTGCTTTCGGCACTGTTGGTGAGTTACGCCCGTGTTAGCCCAGCGATGTAATATAATGGGACTAAGGGACTCCTCAAAGGGATCCCCCCTCTTGCTCTCGTATTCGAGGTCTCGAGCAGATCCTCCTCCTGCCGCTAAGGTCCATTTCTGTCCCGTATTCTTATCGTGACACGTATATCTCCGTTTGATTTAGTTGATAAAAGGCAAATCTGCCTCACGAGGCAACGAGTGGATCGAGGGTGTTATCCGCGGCCTAGTTGAGTCGATTCTAGCAATGGTCAAATGAGAGATCCCCATGAAATGAGCGAGACAACCAAACTCACCTCCCCTAAAATTCTGGAAGTGGGATGTCAAACACGCGACCATATATAAGTAAAAGAGAAGGCCTGTTGTTTCTGTTAATAGCTTCTTAGCCCCGGCGGGCGGTTTGGGGGCAATAGCTGCGTGAGATCCAACGCAAACCATAGCTTAGCAAGTCATTCGCTCTACCAACCGTCTTTCGGCTTCCATTTCAGCGCCCGTAAGCCACATTGAAACTACCAAATCGTAAGCAGGCTGTGTAAAATTTGCGCTAGTGACGTTAATAGAGTACATAAGGGATCACAAGGTCTTTGGGTGTGCTTCGGGGGGTAGAGCAGTGATTGGCGTCTCCCGTGATGCACACATGCAGGTCTGATAGCAAAGTGGAAAATTTAGTGAGGGGGAGCTACAACTCCCCCTTGCGGACCTCGAGTGGTATGAGCGAAGGCCACACGGAATGGCTTTACAGCCTTACAGTCTGACCTGCTTCTCTAATGTCTTTCGGGGAGGGGGCTGCTGTTGAGGTCCCGACATCCGCCTGCGGAGGCTAAACGCGCGTGTCAGCCGGGCGACGAGGACATTTATCCAGGCGCCAACGTGGTTAGATACCTGGATGGCGACGGCATATTCTGGCAAAGGTCCATGGCATAGAACCTGGTACAAACATCAGCCCAACCTCTTCGGTCTACAGAATCCTGGTTATGGAGGACCCAAGCCCGCCCTCATGACATGCTTCCACAGCTTTGGAAAACTGCCCTCACCGGCCCAGAGCCTAATAACTGAAGCAGCATTCTCCGAGATGGCCTCATCACCAAGCCCGCATATTACGCCATATCTATCTGTACTTCTCAACTGCGGGGATATCGCATTTGGTTGCAACGCTATCATGGGGCAATGTTGAACGGAGATCGAAGTGCTAGCTGGGCATCGGAAAGGGGTTTTCCCAAAAGCCCCGAATTTCGACCCCACCAGTTGCTCGCCTGCTTAACTCTGTACAGCCGGCACTGCAGAGTGGCGCTTTCCTCTAAAACTCATCATTGGACAGGCTCTAGGCGGTTATGAGTCGGGCGGCGTCCTAGCCCCAAACACACATCCGCGAGTTTCAGTCTCCTGCAAGCTGATTCAAGTCGTTCTCCGGGACATCGGCGTAACAGTTCCTATTACAAAAGTATACATGTGAAATGACATTCGAACCTGCTGAAAAGCGGTCATAAAGACTGATTCAGGGCAGTATGAGCACCAACATGGCGAAATGCCTGCAGGTGTGTATACGTGTCTAAGAGGACACAACAACTCTATGATTGGCAATGCTTGAACAACTGTGTTAGTAGAAGCGTATACTATCAATAAGGGGTTATTGCGGGAAGCTGTCCGTAGGGAATCATGGTTCTATCAAAATAGGTCCCGTCGAACAACGGTTTCGTTGTTAGAACTGAGAAGGCTTGCTTGTATGGTCTGATAGTCTCATGTCGTCGTCAGCTGCCAGAAACAGCGCCCGGCCCCCTGAATCAGATGTATAAGCTCCGGTTTCTTGAATATGCAGGTCGACCCTTTCCTGCAAAGACAAGAAGCTCCTATTTGCTAATAAGGACATCTAATCTACTATCTGCAATCTATCTGTCTAAAATAGTATAAATCACTCTTGCGCCACATTGCCGGCGCGCATCCATCCGAGCGTGGCTGAGGAGGCTTCAAGCACCTTTTAGCTACTCCGTACATAACCCTCTGTTATAAAGAGTTGACAGAGCTGCGAATAAGTATTTCTTAAAAACATAGCAAACGGAAAGGTAGACGTTCAAAGCTATCGCCTTGGAACCCAGCCTGTACTCGACATCACTTTGATCAAAGAAGCATATGTTCTTTAGCAAGGGGAATCATGGTCATGACTTGTAGTCAATAATCCCCATAAATGAACTCCACAAGTCTATCCTCCGCTAGCCTCTTATAGGGGAGGGGGGGGGGGCCTTTTCCGAGAAAAGGCTAGCTTCTCCCCGAAATACGTAGCGATGGATAATTGGAATGACGATCTACCTTTCCATATACACAAAACGGTGCCAGTGACGCGTCGGGCCGCCCGCCGACACCAATGTCCACCTATTTATCAGCAATCTTTCCTTCAGCTTTCCAGCCATTGCTCCTAAGTATGCGCCATTAGCTATCGCCTAATAACTCCGACCGACTTCGATTTAACCATTCTTGACTGTCCCAATGCGCACGCAACACCTGTCGCCCTCTTCTTCTTTGCAGTCCCTCGCCGGTTACTCATTCCGCTACACTTTCCGCCCCGACTGAATCAATTTCTTGAATTCAGACCTTTCAATCAATTTAACCATGCCTTCGCAAATGGTAAAGGCCACACTGGCGGCTACCGCCCTCGCCAGCTCCTCCAACATCCTCGCCCAGTTCCTCGAAGCGTATCGAGACAAGCAGCCATTCGCCCTCAACCTGGCTGAGTTCCTCCGCTTCGTCCTCGTCGCCTTCATAACTGCCCCTCCGAACTACCAATGGCAGCAGCTGCTCGAGCGCTCGTTTCCCGCATACGAGCTGAGGCCGCCGGTTCCCGACGCGGAAAAACAAGAGCAGATGAGCGAGAGGGCCGGGGGCCTGAAGCAGAAGCCCAAGCTGAACCTGCGGAACACCATGACGAAGTGGTTTATCGACTGCATCACGCTGGGCGCCATCTTTAACACGGTCGCGTTCCTCGTCCTCATGGGCATACTGAAGAGGCAGCCGATGGGTCAGATTGGGAACAACATCAGGACGGAGACGATCCCCATCATCGTGGCGGGTTACAAGATCTGGCCGTTCGCATCGATCGTAAGCTTCAGCTGCGTTCCCGTGGAGAAGCGCATCATTTTCTTGAGTTTTGTGGGGCTAATCTGGGGGATTTACATGAGCCTCGTGGGGGCAAGGATCTAAAGTCTGATGTTTCCCCCTATACATACACTGGAGTGGCTGTGCAAGAACCACGTGGAGAATCAGAATCACGTCGGTGACAGATGAGACCTGAATTGTTTCTCGACCCCAGTAGGTGCCGGCCCGGGTTACTTCCGTCGTTAGAATATGTGTGGAGTTCTTTGACATGTCAAACTATGATGGAATTGGAGAGCTGTTATGCGCAGCCACTGCGAACGATTTCGACATCGCGGGATGGACTTGTGTATCAGCGGTGGGCCAAGGGTATGGGCTCTAAGCTGCGACAACATCTCTACATAAATAGTTACGGCGTGCTTGGGAGGCAATGAGCAGGGATCAACGCATAACCTATGAATATATAGGCCTGTGAACATTGCAGGTATCCTATGCCCAGTTGGTTGGTTCTTCGCCCGACATCGAAACGCGAATTTTGTTACCCTTTCAGCTATATCTTGGAAGACTAGTTCATGACGGTGAAAGACCAGTAAGGGGCGATTACCAAATTATGTAAGCTAGGACTGTTTTATCCCCGGACCTTCCAAGAAGCGCCGGCCTTGAGGTATTATCGACTCCCCTCAACCTTCACTACTGTGTTCTCCTTTGCGGCTTGGGGCGCTACGCTAGTATTGGACCCCGTGCGCTGCTTAGAAGGATTGTAAGTCTTCGAGGCCTGATCTGGTATCTGTGATTCCCTACAAGGTTCATATCCATGTGCTTTTTCAGCCATCGCTAACACGCAGCCAGGTAAGGTGATCGGGGTCGAGGGAAGACATTGGGACAATGACTTGTTCAGCTCGAAGTTCTCCGTGATAGCCGGCGCTGATGATTGCTGATGTTCCCTCGAACTCATATTACGCCCTGGGTGAGGACGAATCACGACTAGGCATAAGCGGCAAAGGCGTCAAGTATTCATTGTTCATTGACCACTCGTTTCATTATCAGAGGCTAAAAGACGAGCTCGTTCGTTGAGTAGCTCAACTTGTGCGGTTCACATTGTCCAAAAATCAACATTCCACTCGTAATTGCTTGCGATCTGCTCATCACATCACATGCGAGATGCCGAGCGAGGTCCGTCCCGTTCAATTCTGCTTCGCTACCGGAATGTATCCGGGCGATATTTGTCGCATTCACATAACTTAAACGAGTCCACGTGGCAGGGGGTCTTCCGTTATGCCATTCCAGCGTCACGAAAGGGAGAACAAGTTGTAGACTTCGGACAGAATTCATGGGATACGGAAAGATGATCATCACCGACAACTCATTGTTATTCTATCTGGTTGTCCGCATGACCGCAATGCATAATCGTCCGTTCTATATGCGAAAGTTCCGTGAATCAGCCCGGATAGATAAGTACTTGCGACTCGTCTCATCGAGTGCAAGTTCGAGCCGCCTATTTCCTTATATTTCGTGCTGTACTAAGGCTTTACCGTATTCTTTGAGCATCTATCCTCACGGTAATTTCATTATCCAATATGCTTGCGACAATGCTTTACTCAATAGCGACTCTTCTCTTGGCCTCTACCGCGATGTTCGAGGGGAAAAGACTCGTACGCCCATCCGTAGATTGCGCCCTGAGGCTCTAGGGATATGCTTATTTAACTCTCTCCCTAGGTTGCGACGACCGAACCCTCGGCTCACGGACCGTCTTTGTCGACTGCTACACGCACCGAGACGGCCGTGCCGATGATGTTTACGGGGCCGCTCCGCGCCGGCGGACCGAACGTAACGTACAATGGCACCCTCCAGTCGATCGTCAAGCAGATTCGCGCCGAGAACCCGCACTATCCCTTCCGGAACCGAACCGCGTTTCCCATCACCTCTGGTGACAGTACGAAGTCGGCCGATTTGGGCGCCGGCCGTTCTGATACTACCGGCGCGATCCATTCTGACGGGGCGCACAATGCGCGCGACGTGCGTGTATAAGTTACATCATGCGTACAGTGGTTGAAGGTTCACGTTAAAGAGCGGGCGCTGACTTCCCATATCATAATTAGAAAAATGCATTTTGCGGCATTGGCGGCAACGGCTGACCCGACAAAGACGTCATCGTGGAGGCCATCACGTACCTCCGGGATCTTACCGGCACCTGTTACGCGTTTCCGGGCCCGGATTTCTGCGGCAGAATCAGCTGGTCGTACAACAGCGCCGTGTGGTAAGTTCTGCTATATCACCATGTTGCTCACGGCCCAGCAGCGCCAGATATAGACTGCGTGCTGCTTTCAATTTTACTACTCTCGTTATATCGAAGGGGATTCGCGCTGGCTAACCCCCGCGCTACGGTACTAGGTGGTGCAATGACAAGCCTAAGGTCGTGAACACCTGTGCAGCTTCTTCGCCGACTTCGTGCAGACGATAACCAACGAGTGCTGCGACCAGTCGGAGAAGCAGATCCAGGGCCAGGTCTTCTCCGAGGACGGGTCGTACAACGTCCTTGTCGGCCGCGACTGGTGTTGAATCTTCCGGGCTTTTCACTTCCCCTGGCTAAGCCACTGCCTGTTGTCAATGGAAAGGAGGTGCATGGGGTCAAATAGGTGTTCGGCGGCTTCTCTGTGGTCGGTTATAGACACTGGCGGGCGGCTTCTTTGATACCATGACTGGTTTACAAAGGCGTTTTGGAGTTCGGGTTTTCATAGGATAATTTTATGGGCGCAGCTAGCGTTACACTACACGTAATTTCCGATGAATAGACAGACATCTGAACTCTCGTTTTTAGGGGGCAGGGTGGATTTCCGGGCCCGACTTCGCAGATCTACTTAGGAGGGTCGGGCTTCCCCTTACTGATTGCGGTGGCTGTTGGCCCCTCCATAGATTTAAGGGGCTAGCAACCCCGACTCCGCAAAGCATATGCATGCATATCATAATTACTTTATCTAAGTTATAACCCTCTTACGACGAGGATTTTAGAGACTGCACTTCTAGAATACCTTGGCGGAGTAAAAAGTCTATGTAGGTGAAATCCCCTGCACTAAAGGAACGTATGAAGGATCATGCAATTTCGACGCCGTCCATCTTGAATGTCAACTGGCACCGCTGCTCCTAAACAGTTGATAAAAGGATGGCAGCCGTACCTGGCAGTAAAACATAGCCCGTGGACACTACTTGCCACCCGCAATGAGGGCCCGTTTGAGAAGGAAAGGGAGGGGTGCCTCTCTGTTGAGTAAGCGATCACAAAGCAATGTCATGTTGCACGGCAGCTGTCGGATAACCTATTCGCGGATCTCGCTAACTGGACAATCGAGCAAACTGCTTCCTCTCAACGCCATACATTCCCAAATCATTTAGCTCGGAGCTTCTCGGCCGGCAAGAAGCGATCCGTAAGACTGAGATGCGGCAGACGAACCATGCATGCCATGTGACCGGGCAGGTAAGCACCTGCGCCCGCTTCGCGGCGCATGCATGCGCAATAGTCTAGAGGAGTCTAAGCAACTAAAGGAGGAGCAAACCAGACTATCGGAATATGGAGTCCACCCAGCTGTCCGAATAGCCTGTGTGATTCGCTTTCCACGAGCCAATGGTCGTGCCACAAGCGACCTACCTCGTTAAGCTCTGGACAGAGGACGTAGGGTTGGAGACGAGGCGAGCAGCAGATGTAGGTGCAGGTGTGTACCCAGAACCACGGGTCTCGATAGTCCCCCAGGGACGGGAACGGGACGCCCGTTGGCCGACCGGATTGGTTCCGAAAAGAGAAATCGTCGGCTGCTCAATACGATGGCTCAGCGATTCGGTCCATCTTAGCCAAGAAAGGCTTAGCAAAGGATCGAAGGAGTCTTGCGGTGCGCTACCTACTATGTCTACGGTGATGGCTAAGAGATGGGTGGACGACAGTTAATCAGACGAAGGATGCATTCTTTCTAACTACGACCAGGTATGTCATCTATCAATCCCATAAACGTAAGTGAGATGTTCTAGTTGCATCAATATCACGATTTGCTCTAATGGGTATCCGTCTGTGCCATGGTGGCCAAGTAGAGGTGCAGAATTTCACAGTCAATATGTCATCCACCCACACGATTCGTTATCTCTCTTGTACGGCAATTCGTTCCTGAGTGTCATGGTACAGGCCGGTAACGAGATAGTAGAGCTGACATATCACCTACGAGTGACGTGTCGCGCCCGCCAGAGTTCGCCCATGGTGGATCTTGCAACTGAAGGGGTCCCGAAACGCAGTCGGTATTACTGTCGCCGTATGGAGAAGATTGTCAGCGTATTCACCGGCGTTCGTAGTTGATGATAAATCTCCCGTGTTCTATCACTAATCATTTCGATCTTGATATTCCTAGGCTCAATTGCAGAGAATCTCTGCACACCCTGCTGTCACTTGTTCCTAGTGGCTATTCTCAAACACGATAGGTTCTAATATCAGCTCTTCGTGGCATCTGAAGTGTCCACAAGAGGTACAACGTTACCTAGGCTTCCAGTCAACGGTCTTTGATCACAATCGAGTTGTTGGATTCCCGTCTATGGGAGTTGATAACCCGAGCTACTACTCGCTTGCACGTTGGATTACTGTATCCACTACATTGAACTATGATGCCAAGGCATACAGGGGGTCGCCATAACGGCACATCCCGCTGCAAGGTCTACTACGGAACGGGCTTGCGGATACGCTTGCTGTACGCCGCGTAGGTACAGCATTTGGAGAGTTCTTGTCCAGTCAGTCAATATTACTATCAAAGATATAGGGGCGCCAGTGATGTTGCTGATATCACTCAAAATGCTGCGGTTGTAGAGGTGGGAGGGTAAAATCAAGAAACTTTGCCCTGTCTTCGGAATCAACGGCTGGTGCCGTCTACTATAATTCTGTCATGATTTCTTAGCTGTCCGATCCACTTGAGTTTTGGCGCGAGGCAAGCAGCTTTCTGCGCCCCCAGCTTCTTCGCTTGCACCGACGTTATTCCCTCAGTTCACGGTGAAGACGGTATGAACAGACCTTCCCTGAGAACCCATCGTTGTAGATATATACCCTGAGTATCAGTAGATTTTTGAGCAGTAGGACTCCTACTTAGACAATAGGGGTGACGTTACCGTCCCAGTCGAATAACGAGGATGCCATGATAGACGGGTTTAGTACCCCCTGGCGTAGTTCTATAAGCTTGTGGCTCAAACCTCTTTCGGCTAGCTGTAGATGCGGGCATGGGTCGGGACACGTGCTTATGTAGTTTGTATCAGCCTAATAAGAACAAGAAGCTGAAATCTTGAGGCAAGACGGCTGGAGGGACTGGTCTGGATCCGAACTCCATTGCGGCTGTAATGTTCTTGCTGACTTCGGGACTGTCTCGCCTGGGGGTATAGGCGTAGTAGTCTATGTACGTCCTTACTCATCCCGGCATTACGAAAAGTCGTGTATAATTAACATTTCTCCTTCCTAGTCTTATCTTTACTTGCCCACCATCTTCCTGCCGAAGTTGAACTACGACGGACAGACAAAGCCGAACATGCTATTAGGCGCCCGCCGCAGCACCTCACCACGCGTGAAGAGTCACCTCACCTCCATGACGAACCACAGCAATCGACGAGTTTTGAGACACGATCATATCGACCAATCCAAGATTTCCTAATGAAGCGTCATGTTCCAGTGTCACAAAGGGTTCGGCAATTCGAGCCTCCGCTTCGTCCGTGAATTGTTCGGTATAGCTTTCGCTCGTACGCAGGCCGAGGTATGGCATCTATTCTGTAGCTCTGCGAGGTGCGAGAGCCGAAGTAAACCGTTCTATAGATCTGCGTTGTGCGGGGAGAGCTGGACAACCGCGTAATTTGGAGGAGACTCGATGCACGTAGGCAAGCGGGCGAGTCCACCTTTGGTTGGGCTGCCGGCTGTTCGGTCGCAGTGTCAAGGCCTCCAGGCCCATTGATGGCTTCCTTAAGGTTTGGGGCTAAAGACCGCCATCTCCGTGCTCTAGTCCCTGTTTGGCCATTGGTGAGTCTACCTCGTCGGAAATTCCACCTGCTCGGGGAACGTCAGTTCTCTAGATTGGGGGTGGCGTTCTTGGGGTTGCGGGGAAGTTGTGACGGCGCCTCTATGATCCTTGTTATAAAAGTCTTGGGTACAAGGAAAAGTGTCCATATTAGCACGTCTAGGCTGACCTAACCTCCCTGCTGACTATAACATATTAAGGAGGTATGAGTATAAGTGCAGCCCCGGTTCTCAATTGCAATGGCCAGCGGTCTGCACGCTTCTGCAGATAAGAGGCTCCTGTTCCCACCCACGGTGCCATACCCCGCCAAGCGATTTCTTTTTCCCTCTTGTGGTCAGCCATTCCCATTGTGTTGTTTTTCCATTCTGATAAATAAACTGTCGCGATAGCCGCCATGGACAGCGACGCCGAAAAAGCCCTGCCTGAAGCAGAGCATTCCTCCGGGGGTTCGCAGGATGTGGCCGTCGAAGAATTCTCCGAGGCCGAGCAGAAAAAGATCCTGCGGAGAATCGACCTTCGCTTGATCACGGTTACCGGAGTTCTGTACTGCGTCAGTCTCATCGACCGGACCAATATGTCCGCTGCCAACATCGCCGGGATGGCCACGGACCTCCGGCTGCAGGGGAATAATTACAACGTCGCGTCGCTTGTCTTCTTCGTGTCCTACGTCGTATTCCAGCCACCGTCCACTGTTATTTGCCGAAAGCTCGGTCCCCGCTTCCACATCGCGGGCATCACGCTCCTCTGGGGCGCCGCTGTCGTCGGGATGGCATTCGTACAGAATTTCGGCGCCCTCGCGGCCCTGCGCTTTGTCTTGGGTATCCTCGAGGCGGGTTTCTTCCCAAGCGTCGTCTACCTGCTGTCAACGTGGTACACCCGCTACGAAGTAGGCAAGCGATACGCGCTCTTCTACATCGTGGGCTGCGTTTCCTCCGGATTCTCGGGCATCCTCGCCTTCGGGCTGATGCAGCTGCGTGGCAAGGCCGGTCTGGCGGGATGGCGCTGGATCTTCTTCCTCGAGGGTCTGCTCACCATCGCTCTCGGCATCATCGCCTACTGGTGGCTGGTCGGCTTCCCGGATTCGAATCGACCATCATGGAAGTTCCTGGGCGAGAGGGAGGTGGCCTGGGTGGTCAGGAAAGTCGATGCGGATCGCGGCGACTCGCATACGCCTCAGTTCGAATGGAAGAAGTTCCTCAGCGCTGGAGCGGATATCAAAATCTGGTAGGTGCCATCCGACCCATGTAGAGCTTGCGCGCCCGGCAGCCATGCTTCGGGCATACCGGTTGAGCACACGAATCTGCTCGTTCATTCAGCCGGATAAGCCTAGTAGCTGATGCATCGTTTCTTAGGGCCTACGCTTTGATGTTCTTGGCGACCACCACCATGACCTATGCTCTAGCCTACTTCCTCCCCATCATCCTCGTGGAAAACTTGGGGTTCAACATAGGCGCGGCACAGTGCCTCGTAGCGCCTCCCTACGCCTTCGCCGGTTTTTTTATGTTCTTGATGGGCTGGCTGGGTGACCGCTACCGGGTGCGAGGGCCAATTATCTGCATCAACATGATCGTCGCCCTCATCGGCCTGCCAATTCTGGGCTGGGCTGCAAGACCCTATGTCCGCTACTTCGGTGTTTTCCTCTTCACTGCCGGCGCGAACTCGAACATACCAACGGTGATGTCTTATCAAGCAAACAACATCCGTGGCCAGTGGAAGCGCGCGTTCTGCAGCGCAACGATGGTCGGTTTTGGCGGTATCGGCGGTATTGCCGGAACTCTCGTCTTCAGGTAAGTTATCCCACTAGCGTGGCGCGTGAACCGCGATCCTGACGCACCAGTAGGAGCCAAGACGCAGCAACTGGATACAGGCCCGGCTTGTATGCATGCATTACCGCCTGTCTTCTGATTATCACTCTTACTTGTCTCTGTGACCTCAAATTCTGGCTTGAAAACAAGAAGGCAGACCGGGGCGAGAAAGAGCTCGAAACGTATGATGTAAGTCTTGACACTGCCTCAGCTTGCTCTGCGGAGAAATGACTGACCTACGGACAGGATGATTATTCCCCTGGTTTCAGATACACGCTATAAGAAGGGCGTATTGCGATGGTTACTATGCACACATCATGAACAGTGGAAGTGTATCTATTGTAGATGAATCATGAGAGCGTTGAATATCGATCTCATGCTACCGTTCACATGACTTGGGTCAACCCCGCACAAACCCCGTCAAGCCGGAGCTCCCAATAGGAGTCTCTACCGTCCAAGCCATTGCTATGTGCGTAACCAAGCATTGGTTCTCCATCATACCAGCCTGAAGTCCACTGAGTGGTATCACATTTAACCCGTGGCAGCCGTTCAATGTCCTGGCTTTTTGCCCGCTCAGCTCGTTCTCTCAGTAGAGCTACAACCCGTTAGGGCTTCCATTTTACCGGAAAACAGCTTGTCTTCACCACATCTTGCTGTCAATGCTCTGCACAGCAACGCTCCGCAGTGCGAAATTTAATGCACTCCTTAATAGAGGCGCGGAAAACATGCGTACATGCATAGGACGAAGGCGTCGCAGAAAACAAGATGTCGAATCCGACCCACCCCAAATGTCATACGCTTGATATGAGCCTACTCTGGCCCATTAGCAAGTACACAGATCAAGACTTCTCGGGCGAATCGCAAGCGCCATCCTTGCTTCTCTTGTCAACCTGCTTCGTCGCCATCAACTGCTTACGGCTGCGCTGGTAATTCTCAATGGCTCTCATATCTCCTCGGACCTTAGTATTCCAGGCGTCCCTGCAGGCAAGTCTGTTAGCCACCAGCGCTTCAGCCCGGCGTGATCTTTTCGCCGCAAGTGTGTATTAAGCCAGGATAGAGTAACAAGGGATAACTCACCGAAGCTCATCGATAGTATACGTGCACCCGTCTTTGGACATGTGGTTATGCACCGATTCCCAATCGACCCACGGACCCGTGCCGTTATCGGGGTTCGCGGCCGAACCTGGTGTCAGCGCCGTGATGACGAACACGAGGTGCTGCAACGTCAGGCGGTCGACGTGGCCACCGCCGCTGGAGAGCGACAGTATGCTGCTGCGGGACGCCGACTGAGGGATGTGTCCTCCGGAGGCCGAGGACGGGATGCCTGCTCCAGGAGGCCCGGTCACAACGCGCCTTTGAGCGATGTCGAATCGGACGTGGCTGAGGGTGTTGACCGGGACTGATACCTGGGCTTGCGGCAAGTGCTGGGTGCTCGCGGTGTGCCGGAGATGGGGCGGTGGCTGCGCCCGGGGATAGACATGTGGAGATGCCGAGTGAGGGAATGCCAGGCCATGAGACGTCCAACGAGGAGGTGCCTGGGCGTATAGGGACGACGACTGAGGTCTGCCAGTGCCCGCACCAGAGAACGCGCTCATGATCTGGTTACTGGCACTTGCGAGATGGGCAGGCGGTATGTATGGAGCTGGCAAGTTGAAGCTAGATCGTCGTGACGGGTGGATGGGGGTTTGGGCAATGCTACCGGTCGACCCGAATGGAGGCAAGCCATTGCCAGATGGAAGACGCTGGTATCCTGGAAGGGTGCCTGAAGGTCTTTCGATTATGCCAGCAGATCCCGAGGTAGTCGGAGGACCGCCGGGCGGATGAGAGTGGTGACCAGAGGGTTGGCCGATGCTACCTGCCGATCTGGAAGCAGGGATTCCACCGGTCGAGCCAGGAGTGCCGGGAGAGCCAGGAGGGCCGGCGGGGGGTGTTTCGGCAGTGTTTGTGGGCGAGAAAACTGCGCCGGTGTATTTGTCATAGGTACGATTGCCGGACGGAGAAGGAGGTTGGTTGCCGGCGCTGAACGAGCCGACCCGGGAGCGAGGGCGGCGGTCGCTGTTCGACATGTCGTTGTTAGGGTTAGACATGGTAGTTAGTGCCGAACTAGTTCTTCAGCGGACAGCACAGAAATAACAGAGTTTGTGAAGGTCAGAGTTACGCTTTTCAACTTTTCGAGAGCGATTGACGACTCGTTTAAGTGCCCTTTGACATATTTATTGCCTAAGACAGAACTTCAGGGCAGCGTACAATGACCAACTCCAAACTGTTTCAGCTGTTGAAAGGGTCATTATATTCAACCGAACTCCTGGGAAGACTTTCCGCCCCTCCATCAACATAGAAGTCTAAGGCCAAACACACGGGAAAGCCCGCTGGTTAGGCGGCACATGAGAGCAATTAGGCGACCCCTAAAAGACCCTATAAATTAGCGAGGCTCTGTACAAAATAGATTAAGCCACCCTTGACGATATCCAGGCCTTGAGAATAGAAGTGAATCATCCATGTCCGACCAATAATTATGGTCCCTTCTAGTCAAAACAACAATTAAACCTGGGATTACTTGTTCAAACGGAACTTTTATAAGGTTTTCAAGATCGTAAAAGCGGTGGGATACACTTGGTGCTTTAGGAAATAGCTCAATTATTATAACCAGGCTGGACTGGCTACCAACTGTCATACCAGCGGCCACGATAAAGGTAGTTCAAATGAAGGTTACATATCAGTCCTACCATGCAGTGGCAAGTTATGTTAATATAACCATCTCTCTTGAGGCATTTGAGAGCTCTATGAAGACGCAAGTTCTAGGCTAATTGTAACTACTGGCGTCCCTAACGATCCCAACACCCCGTGGGGTTAATTCGATATAAGGCTGTCCCCTGCTCGCAGATGTCCAAACAAAGCTATGCATCCTTCGTAGTAGCCGCTGTGTCTAAACCTTTTTCTAAAACTTGAAAATGCAAGTCATCCCGGAGTGCCACGTCGTTTCCCAGCTCGCCGTACGGAAACGGCCTCGTCTCGCCGGTCACCCGATAACCGCGGCGCACGTACCACTCAATAAGCTCCCGGCGGGACCAGATGACTTGCATCTCCAGCCTCCGGGCGCCCCACTCCCGGCGGCAGTAGTCCTCCGCGTAGGCGAGCACCCGCCGGCCGATGCCGCCGGCCTGACGCCGGGGGTCAACGACGAACAGACCGAAGTAGGCGAGGTCGTCGCCCCGCCTGCAGAGTTCGCAGCAGGACACGGGCGAACCGTATTCGTCCTCGTCGACGGTGGCGATCAGAACCACGCCGTCGGGCGCCGTGATCTTGGCCGTGAGTCCCGCGGCGTCGATGCGCTCGCCTGTCAGGAGGTCCGCCTCTGTCGTCCACCCTTTCCTGCTTTCCTCGCCGCGATATCCGGAGTGCACCAGCGGCTGAAGTCGAGCCGTATCTTCGGGAGTGGCGACGCGGAATTTGAGGTTGCCATTAGCCATGATAGGAGGTGGCGTGCGGGTGTCTCACAGTGTGGCTGTCTAGAACGATGTAGGGTTCCTGTCTCTCTGCATAATGTATTACCAAAGTTTCGAAGCTTAGGGACTATTTATATATCACATGGCAGCTGGCGTCGCTTGGTATTTTAAAAAATATGTAATATGTGAAATATCGAATATTTCGGCAACAGCGATCATGTCATTGTATAAACAAGGGCGTTTTGTCATGTCATTGTAAAAACAAGGGCGTTTTTGGCATCGGTGTGGAACACTTCGGGCCGGGTACTGTATCTAGGTTAGACCCGAGTCTTTAGCTAAGAGCACTCTGTCGTGCGTGTTTTCCCTGGCACCTCATAGCCACTGGATCTTGGTCCAGGCGCCGCCTTAGATTGCTGCTCAGTCTGGGGTAGGCTTGGCCGGCGGTTCCGAGGAGCAGTGCGGCACGGCACTAAACCGAACCGAGAGGGGGCAACGACTTGGTCCTCTCGCGAAACTGGTGAGGTCTGCCCGCTGCGGCCGATCGAACAATCATTAACCTCCCTTATTCAAGATGGGTTATTAACCTATGGCCGCTTGTGGCATGTTGTATTCGATTCAGGTATAAGTGGGACTAGAGATGTTGGTAAAAAGCACAATGGTCACGGGCTAGTAATAGTAAGCCGAGTTCGGCCCCGAGACCCCCTTTTTTTCTCTCTGCTTGCGTGGGGCCTAAGGCGCAGTATCCGCTCACCCCAAAATCTCACGGGGTTTCACAGGTACCTGCCAAGGCAGGGAGACGTTCATGGTGCTTTCCCACTCCATCTACCCACTGCTATTGAAAGAGATAACTGGAGCCTCCCAACGAATTGAACAGCGTTGAAGCTACCACGACATCTAGTTCACAATATGCGGGGGCAGAATGGAGTTCTGGAATGCTGACATCGTTTCACTGCTTTACCGGCCCCTCGAGGGTCACCAGCCGCTCCGCCTGCTCAGACTCGAAGCGGGGCGCCAAGGAGAGGCGATCGCATGCGAGCTGGTCCCAACCACTCTCGGAGACGCAACCGGGCAATATGAAGCGACGTCGTATAGATGGGGCTCCCCCGAGGACCCGCAGACGATCACCTGTAACGGCGCGCACATGAAGATCCAGCGGAACGCCTTCTCGATGCTGGAAGGCCTCCGCCTGCCCGACCGGCCGCGGACGATCTGGATCGACGCCATATGCATCGACCAGTCGAACCTTGACGAGCGCGCGGCGCAGGTCTCCATGATGGGCGAAATCTACCGCGGCGCCCGGAAGGTCGTCATCTGGCTCGGGCCGCCGGACGAGTCGAGCCGGATCGCCATGGACTACGCCGCCGCGCTGGACCACCGGGCGCTAGTCAAAGAGTACACGGCCGTAATCGAGGCGGCGGGCGATTCCCTCCTGGAGTCCTATTTCCAGGGTAAGACGTACTTCTTCGATGAGCGCGACCAGACCGAGGCGTTCAAGGCTCTCGCGTTCGCGATCTTGAGGTTCCTCCAGCGGGACTGGTTCAACCGCGTCTGGATCCAGCAGGAGGCTGCGCTGTGTCGCCATACGCTAGTGTTCTGTGGCGCGCAGTCTATTGAGTGGGATCAGCTCTTCTCGCTCGCTTGGATAATGCACCCGAGACAGGCGGGGGGGTACCCTGACTATGTCGAGGACGCCCTCGGCAACGTCTTCCATAACCTGTCGGCCGTGATGGAAATACAGAAGTTCCGGGGCCGGATTTTCAATGACCTGTACAGCACGCACCGCAACACCATTTATCTCCTCCAGACGCTAGCCAGCGCGCGTCGTTTCGGCGCGACCGACCCGCGGGATAAGGTCTTCTCTCTGCAGAACCTCGCGACGGACTCCGACAAATGGATCAAGGTCGACTACCGTGTGCCCTGGGAGATAATCTACATGGAAGTTGCTCGTATATGTCTGGAGAATGGTTGGCTCGACTTCTTGGAAGCGGCCGGCAGAGCACGTCACGAACCGGGGAGCATCCTGCCCTCCTGGGCACCAGACTACCGAGGAGGCAGCGAGGAATACTCAATAAGGGAGCATCCACTTTGGATGCCCGGCGGCGGTGTACCCGGCCTAGGATTCCCGCGACCGGATTCCGTCGGAAGTGTCCATCAGCTCCCAAAGTTGCATAAGCGGAGGGTAGCCCTTCCGCGAGAGATCAAGGACTTCAAGGGTTCCCGAAAACAGCTTCTTCAGAGCTACGCTAGTGTCAAGTGCACGATGTCCGATGAAATCGTATATGCAAGCAAGCTTCTAGATGAGGTGCCTAGTTCCAATACTACCTATCTTGACATCATCGAAGAAGACCTCCGCCATTTATCCACGTTCCAGCACCAGGCGTACTTGAATGACGAATCCATATCCGACGCTTACAAGCTTACAATTATACTCGGCCGAGACGCTCAAGGAAACGTCGCCAATCCTCGCTTCGTTCATCATAATTGGGATGATTGGGTTCGGTGGATAAGAAACGACGCCGTAAACGGACGTAAGGGGGAGCAGAAACGCCCTTTATTCGATGCTTGCTTTAGGACATCGAGAGTCGCTCACAAGTTCCGCTTCGCCATGACCAGGCATGGCTACTTCTGCGTCGTTGATCACCATGCCAAGGTCGGGGACGAGATTGCTGTCTTCACAGGATATCTACTCGGCGTCGTCCTTCGCCCGTGGAGCCCGTCCTCCGGCGACGGACAAATGAGGATCAACGGACACGAGGAGCGGACCCGTTCGCAAGCCGACGACGCCCAATACTACGAGTTCATCGGAGACGCCTATGTGCACGGAATGATGCGGAATGAGGCTCAGTGTATCATCGACGAGTTCAATTGCAAGTACAAGCCCTCGGAATCGCAATGGGATAAGATTCTGAGGGCGTCAGATTCGGGCGACGGCGAGGGCTGGAAGACTCTTGGTTTCAGTGGCAACTACTCGAGGATCTTGAACACGTTGGGCCTTCGCCGCGTAAAATTGGTTTGAGCTCTATGCGAGTCAACTTACAAGATTGATCTGACGAAAGGTTTGGGGTAGGGTTATTCTTTACAGAGTCGAAGTGTATATGAAACTTGAAATGCGCTTTACGAAGTTGCTGTCTTGATAAGCGAGATCCCAAGCCACTAGCATAATCTCCCAATGGAGCTATATTGTGCAGCAACGTATTAGCGGCTGTTTTGAGAGGGCGCTATATGTCATTTGCTTGAAGCATAGTCGTATAGCGGCACCTCAGGCCATCCGCGAAGCGACAGAGTCTGCGCGTAAATGAAGAGTTCCGGCAGGATGGTCTTGTGTTGTTTCCTCCACTCCGGCTTAAGGCTGGGCGCAAGCCTGCTCTCACAATCGACCGGCCCGATTGCCCCAGCGGTCCCGATATACGTCTCATTATTCTCCAGGGCGTCGAATATGACTTTATGGCTAGCCGCCTCCCACAACAGTGAGTCGTGCGCGAAAAACGGCGGTAATCGTCTCCTTTTGAGCGCCTTCAGGAAACAGACTTTGAAGATATCAACATTGCTCGCTAGCGGACCGCTCAGCCGCCAGAAATCGTGCCAGCCCTTGAACCACTCGCCGAAAAAGCCGGGCTGCACTACTAGATCTGTGCTGGATCCGATGTTAGTGGTGGGCACAAGCGCCTCCGTGCCGCCGAACCTCCTCAACGTGGTCAGGTAGTTTGACCACGGGAGCTGTTGGACGACGGACTCCGAGTACCGGTTCAGGTAGAAGAGCGGCACCATCATCCAGGACCCGTGGTACGAGGGCCCCAGGGCGATATGCCGTCTGACCCTGGAACGAGTTTCGGGGTAAAAGGTCAGGGTCCACTGCGTCACGAGGGCGCCGGCGGACCACGAGACGATCGTGATGCCGTCGGACGAGGAGTACTCGCCCGCAAGTCTTTTGATAGCATGGCTTACGAACTCGGCACTGCGCTGTCCATCGAGAAACAGCCTTTCCGTCACTGCAACGTAACAAGGCTGGAACCCTCGCTCAATGAGAGGTGGAACGACGGTGTAGGCCCAGTTGATCTCAGGACTGAGCGTTGTAGCATGGTCAGTTTGGGAGATATCTAAGCGAGAAGGGAGCGGGCTCACGTCACCCCGGTTCCATGCACGAGTACGACCACTCCTTTTGGATTCTCTACGTGCGCTGGGCACGAGACAGCTTGGTCCAGCAGCGGCAGTTCTACCCGTGGGACAGGATCAGCTCCACTGGGGACTGGTAGACGGCTCTCGTCTGCTGCACTTGGCTCCCTATTTAGGGCCCACAGGGACGCTAGAAGGGCTACGAACAACGACAGATATCGCACCCAGGTCATCCCGTCCGCATATTTTGACCACAGATACAATGAGCTCGAGTACTGTGCTAAGGACCATGACAGCCGTCCTGCCTTATTTATCCATGAAGTCGGTCGGGATTCTCGGGTGAATTTAGGCGACGTCGGAAGGGCCCCGAAGGATCTGGTGGGGCGCCGTCATACGATTTGACTACGACCTGGCAGCCATAATCCCCAAAACCCATACGCAGCGTTTAAGAGGGCCACCCTCCTAGTGTGAGATGGTATGGTATTGATCGAACTGTGGCTGCCTGGTAACTAACGTCATGGTCCGTTAGGGACTTGACTTTTATCGGACGTTTGTCGTGGTCTATGCCAGGGCCCCAAACCCTTCAATCATTTTGAGGTCGTGACCCTGAATCTGTATTAATATTAGATAGAAGTCATAGGGTATATTAAGCTCATGAAACGTGTCGTTAGGTCTAACTTGACTGCGCCTGCTCGCATGGTGGAAAGGAAATCTTTCTGAATATGTCGCGAGATGGTCAAGGTCATCCCGACCCCATTCTGGAAGTACATGCAGGCGCCACCATGACTCCACCAAGTTATCTCTGTGCCCCCCTTATCAGGGCCCAAGGACGGGATCTGCGAATACGGAGAGTTTCGAGCAGCGGGTTCAGATATTTCACCGGTGCCGCAGATTAACAGCAGATCCAGCACGCACACAAACAAAGATGGACGTGATGTGTGTATGAGTGTAAGAGTGAAGGTTGGGTAAATTACAATCAGTTGGTGTTGGTACTTCGTGCAATAAATATTGCAGCAATTGAGAACCCACTTACTGCTTTAGAG
The DNA here is from genome assembly GCA_004155945.1 of Monosporascus sp. mg162. NCBI lineage: Eukaryota > Fungi > Ascomycota > Sordariomycetes > Xylariales > Monosporascus > Monosporascus sp. mg162. The sequence continues at coordinate 22,032 of QJNY01000531.1, read as the reverse complement.
CATATGTCCATATCCCATATTAACGCTAGCAGCTTGTTCGATCTTATCGATAAGGAACTTTTCCCTCATTGAAGCTACTCAAGATTGGATTCGTGATTGATTCTCTCCCCCGTAGACAACCTGGGAGGATAATGCGACTTTGCCAGCATTTCCGACAATGGCTGCAGAAAACGGTACGCACGAGCAGACCAGCGGTAACGCGGCCCTCCCGTCTGCGAATGTCAGCGAAGCCGGCGTATCTGCCGCGAATCCTGTCAATTCCGAGGCAACTCCTGCTGGGTCTAACAGCAATGATCAACAATCGAGATCAAATCGCGGGCGCGGAGGCGATCGAGGTGGCGGGAGAGGCCAGGACCGAGGTCGGAACAAGCGCAAGAATGCGGGGAAGGACGAGTGAGTAGCCACATCGATGATGCCAGCCAGCGCTTCCGGCCCAGACAGAGCCCCCAAGCCAACGCCAGCTAACAACCAGGGAGTAGCCGCGGCGGACCCGTGAACAGGCGCGAGCGCAACGGAGAATGGCAGGAGAGGAAGCGTAGGCGCGTCAACGAGAACGGCACGGCCGCCGCGGAAGGCGAACCAGAGCACAGCTACATGAGCATCCCGTTCCCCGAGGCGGAGATCGCGGCCGAGGAACGGCGGCCGAAGCGCAAGGTTGCCGTGCTCATCGGGTACTCAGGGACGGGGTATCACGGCCTCCAGATCAACCACAAGGACAAGACGATCGAAGGCGACATCTTCGCGGCGCTCGTGGCCGCCAAGGCCATCTCCAAGGCCAACGCCGACGATCCACGGAAGTCCAGCTTCGTGCGCTGCGCGCGGACCGACAAGGGCGTGCACGCAGCCGGCAACATGATCTCGCTGAAGCTGATCATCGAGGATCCGGACGTGGTGAAGAAGATAAACGACGCGCTGCCGCCGCAGATACGGGTGTGGGGGATCCACCGGACGAACAATGCGTTCAGCTGCTACCAGGCGTGCGACTCGAGATGGTACGAGTATCTGATGCCCAGCTACTGCTTGCTTCCCCCGCACCCGGAAAGCTTCCTCGGGAAGAAGGTGCTCGAGTCAGCCAAGGAGAAGGGCGTCGAGGAGGATTACGCAAAGCGACTAGGTGAAGTCAAGGACTACTGGAAGGAGGTTGAGGAAAACGACATCAAGCCAATCCTGGATAGCTTGGAGCCCCGGATACGTGATGCTGTGATTAAACGTATACATGCGTCTGAAAAGGCAGTGGCCGCCAAGGAGGAGTCGACGGGCCCTAACGTCGCAGGTGATTCTTCGGGCGAGAAGGCCGAGGACAAACCAGAAGATACTACGATGATGAAGGCTTCAGACGACGTGGCTGAAAAGACATCCTCTGTAACGGCCAATGCCACCCAGCCTACAACCAGCGCCACAGCCGGAGAAGACTTCACGGTGGCCGCCGACCTAGCATCAGCACCCGGAGAGCCCGAAGGCACGACGACTACGGAAGAAGGCGAAGCCAGCGCGGAACCGAAACCCAAGGAACTGAGCCCCGTGGAAGCCGCGCTCCGGCAGATAAAGACCGCCTACGTGGCGGCGAAGCGGCGGTACCGCGCATCGCCGGAGCGGATAGCGCAGCTACAGCAGGCGTTGGACCAGTACGTAGGGACGCGCAACTTCCACAACTACACGATTCAAAAGTCGCACGACGACCCATCGGCGAAGCGGACTATTAAGTCGTTCGTGGCGGACCCGCAGCCGATCCAGATCAACGACACGCAATGGCTGTCGCTCAAGGTGCACGGGCAGTCGTTCATGATGCACCAGATCCGCAAGATGGTGGGGATGGCGGTGCTGGCGACGCGGTGCGGCGCGCCCCTGTCCGTCGTGTCCGAGTCGTACGGCCCCGCGCGCATCAGCATCCCTAAGGCGCCCGGGCTCGGCCTGCTGCTCGAGAGGCCCGTCTTCGACAACTACAACCGTCGCGCTGTCGACAATCTTGGCCTCAAGCCCCTCGACTTCGGGAACTACGAGCGGGAGATCCGCGAGTTCAAGGACCACTACATATACCGGCACATCTTCGAGCTGGAGGAGAAGGAGAACTCGTGAGTCTAACCTAGCTTCCCACTCCCAATTGCAGCCCCGCAATCTTTCCCTTTTGTCTCCTCATGCTATATTTTTTTTGTCCATCTCGATATCACGCCCTGGGGCAGCTACTGACTTCATCATGCAAAACCCAGATTCCACAGCTTCTTCCACCAGATCGACAACTTCAAGTCGGACTACTTCCTCTGGGCCACGGCGGGCGGGATCGACGCGGCACAGAAGCGAGTCGGCATGCAGGGCGTGCCCAAGGAGCTCGAGGAGGAGTTGGGCAACGAGGGCGAAGATCCGGAGGAGGGTGACGGCTAGGAACCTTTGGGTTTCCGCTCTGGGACATTACTGTAGTGGTTGGTTCCTCATGGTGGTTGATACAGCCACCGTCTGGTTTTGTAAGACAACTACGCCGTCGGTTCGATAGGCCGCAGCGGATATTGTGAGATCGGTGGATAGAAGAATGGGGAGATGAATGCATTCCCAAAGCCCCAGCTAGGCGTCTACAGACTATGCGTTTGCCCTGTGAAATCCTCGCCTCCCGTCATGTGAAAACGTAGAAAAGCCCCCGCATACACACGGCGATTTGTTTTCCTAAAAGCCATGGCTGTAGACCGTGTCACCATACGAGAAATCCTCTGTCAACCATCAGAGGCATCTCTCTCACTCTCTGGCACTGCATCTCGAAAACAAGAGACCAGTGGCCACACCACAGTACATCTCGCGTCCTCCCCCTTAGGTCTCGCTTCACGCCGCCTACTACGACTCATACTGTGACTCCTTCTTCACGCCTTCCTCGCCCTTGACCTCCTTGCCCTCATCCTTACCCTGGCCCTCTCCGCCAAGAGCCGAGGAAGAAGCGCCGGCGCGTGCTTCCGCCTTCTTCTTCTCCTCGAACATGTCCAAGACCTTCTGGTACATGTCGGCGACGGCCACGGACCTGCGGTCGATCTCGGCGTCGAGGCCGTCGTTCTCGCCGGGCTTGCGCAGCGGGCCGCGGATCCAGAGGGCCTTGATCTCGCGGTTGAGGGCCAGAAGGTTCTGGACCTCGGTAATCTGTGAGGCGGGGGCGAGGTTAGGACTCGGTTTTCTCGGGCTGGGCGATGACGAGGCGAGCTACAAGGAAGACTCTGCGGGGGAGGGACGTGGGCGAGGGTGAATGTTTGAGGTGCGACAAAAGAAACCTGATGAAACTCACCAAGGCAGCCATCTCTGTCTGCATAGTGAAGCGGTTCAGCGCGGCGTGCTCGAGCACGGCGCCCTCGCGCGGCAGCGGCTCCGTGGCGGCCGCGATGACATTTCTGAAGCGCGTGAGGATCTGCGCAACAGTGCGGTTGTGGCGATCTAGAAGGTTCTCATCGTCAGCCTCCTTATCGTCATCAGCCTTCTCCTCGTCCTGATCATTCCCGTCGTGGTCCTGGCCCTGGCGCTGTTCCCGATTCAAATCTCTACGATGCCAGTGCCGCCGGTTCCCGTCCCAGCCCAGGTACTAGTGCAGGGTCTGCCGCTGTTCCTCTTGTTCCTGCGCCGTGGCTGCTGTGTCGGGCCCAGCTATCCCGACAGATTCTAGTAGAACGTCCAATTCCGCATCGGAGGAGTCCATGTCAGGGCTAGCAGTCGACACCGATAACAACGGTGTCCCGCCCTGGTTCAGGTCCTGGTTTAGGGCCTGGCTCAGATAGTGATGCAGGGTCTGCCGTTGCTCCTCCTGCTCCTGCGCCGTGGCTGCTGTGTCGGGCCCGGTTGCCCCGAGGGATTCTAGCAGAGCATCCAGTTCCGCCCGGGCGGCGTCCATGTCAGGGCTAGTGGTAGACCCTGACGACGCCGGTGTTCCGCCGGCGGCGGCGGTGGTGGCCTGCTGACCGGGTCCCTCGCCTGTCTTGTTGTTGACGCCTCCGGTGGCGGCGCGGCGCGCTCTAGCGTTCTTCTCGTTGTTCTTGGAGGAGACCATGGTGTTGTGCACGATGAGCTGCTTGCTGGATAATAATTGTAGCAGTAGTCGATACAGAAACGGTAGATGATGGCAAGCGTAAGAAATAAGATGGGCGGAAACATCTACGGTTCGTTGCGTTCTGAAAACCATCCAAAAGCTGTAGGAAAGAAAGCCATTGGATATGGAGTGTCGTGCTGTGTCGAAAACCTAAGGTAGTTTGTTCGTCGATCGACCTTGCCTTGGGTTACAGACTCTTTATCCGTTCCGCAGCGGCGGTTTCTGGTTTCCACGGGGCAACAGCCATGCTCTCCGGGACGACGACCAGCCACGACACCTGATGATCCCCTTCACATATGCGGTCGTCGATACCTCAGGTAATTGATCAATGGAGCTTTTAGGCGTGCCCCTCCAGCAAGTGGCCAGACCAGCTTAAGAAAGGAAAAGGCTAAACAGAGCGAGCCCTTCTTAACCGGGCAAATTGACTTTCCATCCGTCGAGCCGCCCCCGCTCAAGGACGGTGCATCCGAGCATCGCCGTATCGCTTTAAGGAATCGGCGAGAAGCGAACATAGAACTTACCGAGAATGTTACTCTGTTCTTTCTTCAAGGCGTCCATTTTTCTATAATTTCACTGTCCGTCACCACCTTACGTCAGTCGTCGTGATCGCATGTAGGTTCGTGGGCTATTGTTTTTTATCAGGCATCAATCGTGGACTTGTTGAAGGGTGGACAAGGTCTCCTCGGCGTACAGGGTCTCCTTGGGTAGGTACCTGAGGTACCTGCAAGGAAGGCATGAACTAGGACTAGGGACGAACAATGGTTGAGGAGTGTGTTGTTGACGTTAGCGGAATCACGTGACTTGAATTGGTGAAGATACGCTAAGAGATACGTCTTTTTCGTCTGCGCCACGTGAACCACGTTCAGCACCGTAGACATAACATGGGCAACAACACAAAAAATCAAGGTCAGATCGAAATACGCAATTTAAATTATTACGCGAAGCCTATTACGAATACACCGGTTTGTTTAATAACCAAGGAAAGGTCCTAGGGAAGAGGTATCATTCATCATTCGCACTCTTGCCACCTTCCAGACAATCCACCATCCGAGGGTATAACCATCTCTGCAGTTCCACTCTCCCCAGGTTTGTGTCACGGTTCGTGTCGCGGTTCGCGTTCTGTCCCATGTGCAAGCATGCACCAACTCCTGCGAGTATTATCCATATTACCACCGAGTCGTCTCATCATACCATCAAATAGAAGGAGGCCTTTTGCTACCTAGACCGTAACAGTGTGGCTACCCGTCGCGGGGGAGGCTGGTGCCCCGAGCTTGCCGTTCACGGTTCTGCTGTTCGTGTTGCCATTGGCGTAGTTACCGTGCGAGTAACCGCCACCGTGGTTCTCGTTGACGCGTCCAGTAGAGACCGTGTGCGGCTTACGGGTAATGATCGGGGCGCCGGGAATGTTACTGCTCTTAGAGGCCGTACCGATGGAGAAGATGGGACTCTCCCACTTCTCACCACGGCGGGCGAGCTCTCTGTATTCGGTCGCCTTGGAACTGACTCCTCCGGGGAGGTGAATGTCGGGGAAGATACTCTCCTCCTTGGTGATGGCCATGTTGACCTTCTTGTCAGACGCAGCAGCTTGAGCCTTCTTCTTGCCCTGAAGCACCCGCTTCTGAGCGGCGTCGGCATAGCGCTTGTACAAGTTAGGCACATTCGTCGGGTCCTTCTTGGCAGACTCTTCGGCACGGTCGGCCTCCTGCTTGATCTGGAAGAGCAACTGGTCGAATCTGTTAAACTGATCCTTGAGCTGCTTCTCCGCGGCCTTCTGGATAGCCGGGCGAAGGACCTTGAGCATGATGGGTTTGAACAGGGCAAACAACAACTTGTGGTTGGAGTTCACGAGCTTAATCTGGAGGTGCTTGACGTCCACATCGACCTTCTCAACCTTGAAGAAATTCTGCCTGTCGGTAGGGTCGGCGTTGGATAGCTTCATCTTGAAGCTAAGTCCATCGCCGCCAAGGTATAAATTGGCGACGCCGGTGTCGGTGATAGAGGGGAAACCCTGCTTTCGGTTAACATAGTAGCTGACATCTCGCAGATCCATCTGGATGCCGGTGACCTTGATTTCGATGGTGTTCTTGCTCTTGTTGGCAACCTTCTTGCGGCCCCAGCGGAAGTAGTTGTCACTGGCAACTTCCAAAACGTTGGGCATGAAGTTGTCACTTTCTAGGACGAGGTTCTCGATCACGGCGTCGATCTGGGGGTCGGAATACTCAATGCGTGGAACAGGAATGTAGGCAGTGTTCTCCATTATACCAGGGATGATCACATCTCTCAAGTCCTGCGCGAGGTGGGGCTTGAAAGTGAACTTGCCACTCCCATCGGTGCCGAGATCCTTGAACAGCTTCTCCACGGACTGAGCGAAGGCCTTGTTCTGGGGATCCTGGTCAAACTGATCTCCAAGGAACTTGATCTCATCGACGATGCGGTCGGTGTGGGTCCTGTACCTGTCGCGTAGCAGGTAGTTGCCGTGGTCGTACAGATGATTCCAGTCTCGGTCAGATTCCTCTTCCAGAATGTATCCCTCTTCTTTGAGGCATCTGCGGATGTACCGGTTGATAGCCTTGAACCAGTCCTTGAGCTCGGGGTCTCTGTCAGCGTCGTCGTAGATGGCCTTAATGGAAGACCAGAGGTCGTCAGTCGAGGTGCCGTTGGCAAAGCGCTCAATAAGGGTCTATCATCATGTCAGTGTCTCGCTCTCGCAGTTATAACCTTCCAAGAACGTTTACCTTCAAGTCGGCCTCGGCTTCGGCGAGACCAAATCTCGTCTCCTTCATGGTGCCAGAGCCACCAGCAGCGAGCCGCTTACTGTGGTTGCCGTACTCATCAGCCAAGTCGAGCAAGGTGGTAACGGCTTCCTGATAGTCAGGGTGTTGCTGGCATTCAAGAACCATTTTCTAGTGGACGTCAGCACTGGGAACTATCCCGTTGTTTCGTTTTCGAACTCGACTCACCTTCAGACGCCAGATAGTCCTGTCACGTCGCTCTTCCGGGACCTTCTTGGAGAGGTAGTCCTTGACACGAGCACGATACTCATGGCCTGTTTGCTTCGCCTTCTGCTTGGTCTCATCTTTCTTCTCGTCGGGTACTTTCTCGTTGAGTCGATCAGCAGCGGTTCGAGCGGCAGCACCGGGATCAAGAGAACCATCGAGTCTCCTAGCAGCATTGGCAGCTGAATCAGTGACATCCCGTGTATCCTTCTTCGGGTCGCCCTTGTACGTTCCATACAGCTGATTCTTCACGTTGTCCTTGGAGAAGTTGGGTGTATTGTGCCAAGTGTTGTCTTGAGCGGGTTCGTCGATGTTGGCAAGTTCCTCTTCCGAGGGCCTGACCCTCGATGCGGTATTGGTTGCGGCATCGCCGGCAATATCCCGCAGGAGAACGGTGGCATCCTTCACTAAAGGAAGATTAGTACCCCTTCAGACAAGTCTTCAACGAACGGCACCACTTACGCAGCTTGCGGAATTGACCGTTGGTGATAATCAAAGTACCCAGCGTCCGTAGGCCTTGCATGGCCTGATCTCCGTGCTGTCTGGCCGTATCCTTGTCGACAGGTGTGTCGGGTTTGTTGACAGACTTGACATCGAACTGCTCGGTTTGCCAGATGAAGTCCTGCAAAAGGTTGCCCTCATTCTTGGATAGTATAAGCAACTTGGCCTGGTTGACAACCTCCTTGAAGTCCTGGACTAGGGCTCGTCCGTCTTCGGAAAGCTTTTCCGGTGGGTGCTCTAGGGCCTTTGAGGCCATGAAGCTGTTAAGAGCGACATCGATTTGCTCGTTCTACCGCGAAGCGTGTCAGTCATAGTGGTGCGAGCATGACGGGGCAATACCGCTCGTCGGCTCAGAGAAACTTACCGATGGGACCTTGCCGTTCTTGAAAGCACTGATAATTCCATAAACCTGAAGCTTGCGATTGATATCCTCGTCCTTCTTCTTCGGATCAAAGGGCTTGTTTACGCTGGCCATGATTGCTATGGAATATGCTGTCGTCTTGTGGAGGCTATCGTATGGATGGGGCTTTTGTAAGAGTGGGAAAGGCGGTCAAGGGTTGAAGATGTTGCTCCTTAGTTCAAAGAAAACAAAACACTGGTTGACTAGGGTATCAAAAAGGAAAATATTATGTAGTGTGGGTATACTTGGGGTGGTGTTTTACTTCTGAGGAGTAGGAAATAATTGAGGAAGAGGGGGACTGAGAGAGCTGCTATGGACCGGGGAGGGTAAAGGGCGTTTATAAGCAGCTCGTCTGGCATGAAAGAGAACCTGGAAAAAGCCCGGGGGTTGGTGGGACGGTAGATTCAAGGCAAGGGAATATTGACGCAACCTTCCGTGCAAATCTACTTTCTACTTTCTAGGTAAACATTGATGTAAGGGTTGAGACTACCGGAGATCAAGATGCTTTGGGAGGGATAGGTACATGGCATTACTACGGGTATCCGTGCCACCGGGTAGGTACCTTTTTGTTTGAGCTACGGCATGCATGGCAGGTAGAGCTACATACATACATGGATACCGAACATTACCTTAGTGATGTCCCTGATTGTCCTTGATGAGGTGCTACCCATTAGATCATTGATGCTCTTTCCATTGGAGCTCTCCAGCTTTGGAAGTTGATAGTGACGTGAGGCGTTGCGATGGACTACGTCATGGCTGGGTGCGTGGCACACGCTAACGCACCTGATTTAAAGTTCAGATCGTCTCTAACTGGTTAGATCGGTGGATACGGATAGCTGATCGCTTCCTCCATCTACCGAAGGAATTTGCTTAGCCAGGCGCACCGTGCACGGTAGAATCAAGTACCATTGCTGGTTAGCCCTGGAATATTAATTAAGCATCATGAAAGGACCATAATGCAAGTGATCGAAGTGATGACTTGAAGCCATTCTCTCAGATTTTACTACTACATTTCGACATAAAATATTTACTTACCTAATCTATCAAAATGTAGATCCGGTAAGATATTAGATATAGCCATTAGTTGTCCGTATGTAGCTGCCCAATGCATTCTGGAAATTGATATTCTCAAGCACCCCAATTCATCCTCTCTGCGTAATTCAATTGATGTGGTGTTGTATGTATGTAGTAGGTAAAGCTACAAGTCTAGACGTGCCATGGCCCGTGGTGCCGCTTCAATTCCCCCACCAACCAAACAGCTTACCTAGTACTTAGGTAGCGGACTCTGAAATGGATAAGGATAGATGTCAAGGTGATCAGACGGATTACCTCGTTGTCAAGTCGACTAGGCCGCATGCGAAAGAGCCGTCGCATCCGCTGTTGACAGACGAGCATTAGCAAAGGTAAGAACAGTGCCGCGCCCTACCTTCTACTCGCCATTGACGTTCCTCGGTTCACTGTCTGTCTTCTCCCATGACGCATATGTCGCTACTAGCAAATATGATATAAAGCCCCAGCTGGTCCAAAGCTGGCAAGGCGCTTGGAAAATCTGTCCCGAACCGTACGTAGTACGTTCAATGGCGTCATATCGAAACAAGAAACAATTGGGTCTATGAGAGGGGCTGCCTAGGTAGGTATGTGTGGAATGCCGCGTCCATTCACAGGAAGCTCAAGGTTCGTCGGCTCATGCTGAGCTCATGTCCGCCCATGTGAGTTGGCCTAGCAAAAGGACTATGACGTTATCCCCCCAATGCGCCACAGGCCTATAAGGTCAAACGCGGTTCGGTCATTTCAAGCCACAGAATTAAATCAGTCGTTGATTTGATATCTGCTTACAGTACTGAACACCAGTAGGTGTTACTAATAGGTATCGGCCGGTAGAGGGAATAGGAAGCACTGCCAGTAGCAATTGGCTCGGAGCATCGTCTCCAGATTATAGGCCGATTCAAGTACAGCCTGAAACATGTATTCATTGTTGACTTGGACGTGTCTGTGTCATATTGTGTCAGTCCTTGTAATCCTCCGCACGTCCCTGCAACAACCTCATGATCGGCGCTAGATTGTGACTAGCACAGGATAGGTTTACACAAGGAAGTGATAGTGAGAGGAACTATCTTGGGCAGCGGAGAACGCAAATATAAATATACTAATGCCAACCGTTCAAATCTCTGGTTCCCCCCTTTGGTTGTTTCCCGTGAATATAAGAAGCAACGTGGAGTCTTCTTGAAAATATATACAGCTGGAACGTCTTATGCTACGGTCTTCGAGTCCCCGGCTCTTTCGCTGACCATTTTCCTACATCTCTAATGGACTTTCGAGTGGGATCCGATGCACCCGGAATTGATCACTGGGAAGCCCCCTCTAGGATTACGCTTGCTGTGCGAACCCGCAGTCGAGGACGGTGGTATAAGGGAAGTTGTCATTCAAACTCGTTGGAAAGTTGTTGAAACCCATATCGGTCATCGTTACTTACTATCATTCCCTTAAGTATATTGGCTTGGCTCGTTACCGTACTGTCATTAGTCAAGGTTACCCCTATCTATCAATTGATTCGTGGTGCGCCTTGGACAATTAAACCAACTACGCCGTTCAGACTTTTCTAGATATTAATTTTGAGTTCTCTAAATCTCTTTTAAAATGGAACCCTTCCTTTGTAAGGCCAGAAACCTAATGCAGTGGTAAAGGCGTTCGCCGGTAGACTTTGCGAGAGCTGCCAACGCGTCGACAAGATGGGTCAACTCGAGTTTGGTTACTAGTTAAGTCAATCGAACACAACGTGTCGTCGGTACATTGCAAACATCCGCTGCTCCCACTGCCACTGAGCTTTATATAAGAGTTCCCTACACTTCCCATTACGCTGTTTCTGAGGGATGTCTTCTAGCGGTACGGAACCACACGGTGCGTCTACTCGGTTCTCGCAACAACCATTTCTCGAGCCATCCACCAGCCATGGCGCATTTATGCCACCATTCTGATGAATGTATAATGAAAGTGCATCGTTACTTCCACTACCCAACCAATATACTTCCAGCTCCAGATGGCTCGATCCCCTGTACCCCTTACTGAGTACTCCGGACGACATTTGTACGTTACCGGTATCCCCAATGATCCCGCATGATCTGAATACAATGGGAATACTGGAGTATCTAAGGATCAAAGGGGAGTTAAGATGGCCTATCGTACACCACCGGCTCGAATGTCTCTACTCGGAGGGAGCTTCCACGGACCTAATGATACAGGCCGCTATTGCAATAGCTCAGATAGGCGAGCCAGCGGATCGAAGCACTTCCCCCGAGAGCATGAGGTTCCGCCTCAATCGACAGCACTGGGTTGGTCTATTCGCCGGAGTCTTCAGCAAAGACTTTCTCGAGCTTATGTACTGGGGGGCCGTATTCTGGGGCATGGACTTCGCCGAAGGGAAGGGAATGGCTCATCTACTAGTCCGGAACCGGCGATGGGAACACCTGTGCTTCTGCGACGAAGGGAGGGATCTTAAGGTCTCTCCGGATTGTGACGATGCAGGGATGGTAGACCAGGTAAACCATCATGCATAGAGCCTCATAAATGTCTAATCTCGACCGTCCAGATGATATTGGCGCTGATAGGCTCGAGCCTACTCCCACATGCTCCTAGTAGCAGAGAGTATGCAGTAACTGTCGAGGTGTAATGTAAGAGAAGCAAAAATAATCGAGTCTTTGACGAAAAAGTTATAATTATGTTGTTTGAGCGGTTTTTGTTTGGACATTTCAACTCTGTGTCATTGTGGTTTGACATGAGCTTTCGAAATGAGGTTTGCTCTCGGGGTTGAAGTAATATTCGGACCAAAGGTCTTCGAACTCTGTGTCGCTGGACATGAGTCTTCGAATTGACCATTGGACCATTGACCTTCGTGCCCTTGGGGGCGATGTGTCAAGGAACTGTCTGCCTATTTAAGACCTGTCCGCTATCGTATTGCCGGGGGTTCGTTGCTGGGAGAGATGTCGGAGATGTGGGGGAAGGTATGACTGGTGATGACCGGAAGACGTTGCTAGTGCAACCGCGGACGATGGAATAGATTTTCGGGACGGGGGTGGAATGGTTGATCATTACGTGGTAGGGAGTTCCCACAGAGTCCCCGAATGTTAAGCTCCTCTAGAACGGGGTATGGGCGATGTAGGCTTTGTAGCAAGTTAGCTATGAGCTTGGCCATATGACTAACGACGTCTCATGGTTCTCAACGTTAGGCCGGTGAATCGAACCCATTTACCATAGCTAGGTTCCAAATAAATGCCATTTCCGCTAATGTCTGTCGAATATGGCTTTCAGCAAAAGTTTGTTCGGTCATACAGTCCCCCGGTCCACCCTCCCCACCGGATTTGTTGTGTACACCTATAGAAGGAGAATGAATGATCGTGTTTCGTCATATAGGCTACGCGGGCGTCTTGCAGTAGCGTGACAGTGATTGTCGTATGGAATGCTTTGATATTGGTGGGGCAGGAGCTGGCCTTCGACGTCTGCTGAGCAAATGAAGGTATTAAGTGGTAATGAAATGGTGCTGCAAGATGAAGACCATATAGGATTTAGTCTGCATACTAGCAGATCAGCGGATGTTAATACTTGACACGAGGCTCTACCGCTTGCCCGCGGAGAGAATCTGTAGCAAGTGGTCTAGCGGGTATAGTACCATAATTCAAGTACTGCGAGACGATTCCCTTGAACTAGCGAACACTAAGCCGCCTGGATCAGCCTCGCTCCGCGAAAAACAATACTTGGGATGGGTCGTCCGTTGAATGCAGGGCCCGGCCCAATAGCCTCAACTGAAGGCGTATAAGGTGTCAGAGTCTGAAGAAGCTTGCAAGCCCCTGAATTCAAAGATAATTTGCCTCCCGCGGTTTAGAGGCATCGTGTGATCCCGCTGTTTTACTGATATCTAGAGTTGGCTCCCTTGCCGCCATTACAAGAGTAGTTCAGGGGACCAGCGGGCCCTGAACGGCCTGATTAATGTGGGATGATCCCGTAAACATATCCATGTTACAAGCAGCAAACAAACCGTGTCCTCCAGCAAGGAAAGGTTAGGCAGATGGTCTGTTAAGCCTTCTTCTACTATTTGAAATACCACGGCTACATTTTGTTTAGGTGTTGCTCGGGAAAGCGGGCCAAGAGCAAGTTACTTCTTGCCACATTGACTGATGCTATGTACCTAGGTACGATCGACGTTGACCCTAGGACGGCCTTCAGTAATATGATATGCGGGAAAGACGGATTGATAAGAACGGTGATTACCAGAGGCAGCGGCAAGCATCAACTGAACTCGGTAGAGTTAGAGACGAGCAACAGGAGCTGCTCTTTGGACCTAGTCCACCGCTGGTCTTGCCCAGAACATCTAGGGCTGAGATGTATGTCCAGGACCGGGAAAGAAACTAATACGTATATATGCGTGTCTCTAGCTGGCAGCTTGGTACCTAGCATTGACGCCGACCTTCATATTGTTCGACGGCTACCCTTAGATAAGGAGTTAGATAATGCCTTGGGAGGTTAGATACGTATGCGTTGAACAGCAACCACAATAGGGGAGAGGGGCGCTAGCCCTGTCCACAATTTCTTTTCACATTAACTTGTATTGTTCACCACTTCTATCTCCGTATCTCAGCACGCACTATAAATTCCTTCCTCCCACGCGACGCGGACACCTCACACTTAATCACACAGCACTCCATCGTTTTTATAGACCTTCACACGTCCTTCTTATCAGCGCGTAAACCCACTCGACTCGCCATCATCATCATAACCATGCCTGAAGCACACAATGATCAACCTTCTTCCGTTAAAGCGCCCAGGGTGCTGGCCCAGCTGTGCCGTATCGATGAGCTTAAGCCGGTGGAGAATGATCCTACTGTAAATATTGCTACAGTGCTCAATGCGCCCTGTGCTGTTGCCACAGGCTCTGTCAAGCCCGGCGGCCTTGCGTTGTACATAGCAGTCGACACCTTCATCCCGCACCATCCTAACGGCCCCCACTTTCTGTATGATGATCGAATCAACCCCTACCATCGTCACGAGGCCACCATGGTCGACAGATTAGGTCGTCGCGTCAAGGGCATCCGCGTCAAGCCCATCCTCGTCTCGGGCCATCTTTCGGCTGGTCTCGTCATTGGAATCAACGCGCACCCAAACGTTCTTGGCGGTCCTGCCCTCAACACGCAGATTGGGGTGCGTCCTGGTCTCAACAGTGGGACTGGGGAGTCCTCAACGCCTTCGACGTTCAGTGGCTCCCCCGCGGAGACATCTCCCAATATGATGTAAGTCTAATCCAACATTAGTTCCATTCATATATCGCTGACAAGGACAGGTCTCCGTCCCTGAAGCAGGCATTTGGGGGTGTAGTTGCTCCTCATCTAGTCATGACTCCGAAGGCTTCGTCTCTCATTACTAACTTCCTCAACCTGCAACAGTGGAAGCAGACAGTGGCGGGCGAGATCGTGTGGGATCGTCCTGGCTTCATCCCGGACCCCACCGTAAAGGACGTCAAAAGCCTGGCGGGTCTTCTGAACAATAGCAACAACCAGGTAAAGTACCGAGTGACCGCCCCGCCTTCTGATTCCTGTATGACCGTCTACTTCCTGCAGGAAGATTCCCAGCTCGCAAAGTGTCTCGCACACCGCGAGACAAGCAGGTTGATTGAGGGAGTTGGTCGCGTAGGCGTCTGCACAGATAGATTCGATTTCCTGGAAATGTTCTCCAACGTCTTCTGGGCTTCGATCATGAAGACCGATCTATCGGAGAAACTTGCCGCTTTCAATAAGAACCTCGCTATCGAAGGGTTCTATGCTAGCCAGACCATCACGACTGGAAAGGGGGCCCCAAAGGTCGTTCGAGACTTCTACGTCTCGGGGATCTGGAACCTCGATGCGAAGGCTCGTGTGAGATACGAGGTCGCCATGCAGAAGGCAAAGGAGTGGGGTCTGCAACTTGTCCCTGTCGTGGGCGTGTCAACGCTTGCTGACATTCGTTCGGGCCGCGCTAATGCGGCATACCAGCGTCGTCAGCAGAACGGTGCTCCTCTCGTATTCAGGAGCCCAGACGAGACGATTGTCTTCTCTCAGTGAGAGGTAAGCTGTTCCTTCTTGAAGCCCTTCCCCTTCACACTCTTAAGTTGGCGTATGAAATTCGGAAGCACCCAGTGGCTGAAGAATAACTACTCCTACGCTCCTTCCTTTGTCATTTACCAAACACTCGAAACTTTCTGCTGACCAAGCAGATGGTAAGGCGACTATCTCTTTCCCGCTCTGCTGTACAGCACCCGATCACTACATCCGAGAAGGGGACAAGGGTGACGGCCAATCTAAGTCTAGAGGGACAAGCAAATGGGAGCATAGAAGGTTGAGGGGATTGCTCGGATGTTGCCGTTAGATAAGGGTCTCGACGAGACACAACGCGAGGGTAAACGGAAGAAGCGAACGGGTAAAAAGCGCCACCACGGATGCATAGCGAAGGCGTTGTTGTATCTGATTTCCTGATTCCCTACTAGTTCGATTGGTCAAGCGGGCGCTACTGGGGATAGACCGAAGAGGGAGCGCGTATTGATCAGGGTTCTTTCGCCTCCGGGGGTACCTGAAGCGTATAAGAAAATCGCATTATGGTTTCCTACGATTTGTGAGCGTTGCAATAACATGTGTAAAGCGTGTAATAACACCGTCAGGAGATGTCGGTATATATCTACTAGTGGATGCATATGAAGAAGGCCATATTAAACAGCGTGGGGATTCCGTTATAGGGTACCATCGCCTCCATCTTGCCATTGAATGTGTCACTGCTATTAAAAAGATCGAGGCATGTTCTACGAGAGAAAACATCCATTGGAACTATGAGACAATGCAGAATATGTGCTGTGTCGTCTAGCGTATCCTTTATGGTATCGAACGAGTTCGTGTACAACTTGAGTCGGACTTCTAAGGGGATATGTCTTCATGAGCCTTCACCGAAGGGTGTAACGATGCTGACCACGGTGTCTTGTCAGCAAGTTCCTTATTCTAAAGGCTGGGAAAGGGAATATCTGAGCATCCCAGGCTCCATTCAAGGAGGCGGCTACTTCACGGTACATTGGGGTAACGAACTAGAAAATCTCGAGGGTATACGACCCCTAGAATGTAGAACGGGTAAAGCCGATGCAACAGAAATTAACCAGGCAAACCCAGCTGAGAAATGCCGTGTCTCATCGGATAGGTGCTAGCGAGGAGGTCGCTTCGGCTTGTCGATGGGCCATAGGGAGTTGGGTCGACGCCTGCTTTACGAGGGAAAAGAAGTCGGAAGCTGGGTAGAGAGTACCGATGAAGTGGCGGTCCGAAGCGTACATTGGTAAGAGAGTCGTTGATGGCAGCTCAACGGAGATGGCGATCGTACGATGAGGTCTTTTAGTCGGGCGTATTGTTACCACTATGGGACATCGTAAGGAAACCGAGAAGCAGCTTTTGGAGGCGAAACCTTCGTTTTCCCTGAACAGAGAGATAGAAGTCATGCGGGTGGGTGACGGGAAGCGCAATATCCCGTCATGTCAAGAGCTGGTAATGCGGCAGGGCGAGACACTGTCATTCGATGGCTGCTATTGCTACGCTTAGAACCGCTCAAGCCGCAACTCGCGCAGCCGCATAGTGAGTACCAAGATAGGAGAAATAAAGGGAACAGGGTTACCAGGACGGCAGGTTTCAACAGGAATTCCAATCGCTGGGGTAATCGCTGTCGTAGCCACTGCACGAAAAGAGCTGACGGATGCGAGTTTCTAGGTTATGGTCGCCGGCTCGACACGACTGATATATTGTAACCCTTAGTACGTCGTCCGAATATGTCTGCCCTTGCGTTTCTTAAGATAAGATCCCACCGATTTTCTCTAGTCGTTTCTTCCTTCCTTGCTGGACTATATCTTCGTAACTCATATCGTACAGCTAGCCAGTCGTCAACGCTTGCGCAGGGACCCTCACTCAGACTCGTCGAAGAAAGGTGGCTTCTCTCCGTAGTCGGCCCACCGCTTCTTCCGCGCGCTCCTCAAGATATGCTCTACCGGCGGTAGCGAGCCTACACTATCACTATCATCATCACCGTCATCGTTATTGTCGCCGCCGTTATCGTTGTCGCCACCAGCGTCGTCCCCATCGCCGCCGCTGTCGAAGCCTCGTGTCCCAGAGAAGCCTCCCGCCCCCGTCATGGTAACATCGACTTCGTTGACGTCCTCCTGCTCCTCGGGGCGGCCGCCCTCGCCGCCTGCGCCTGCTGCTGCTCTCGTCGTCGCGGCGGATCGCAGACCCCTGAATGCCGCCTTCACCTCATCGTGGCTGCACGCCGCCGCTATGGGTGCCGCCACGTCGTCGTCCACGCCGATCGCACGTTCTGGCTGCTTGTCCCTGTCCTCTTGCCCCGCAACGCTGGTGGGGCTCAGGGCCTGGCGTGGCCGTCGTTGCCAGTATGGCCGCTTGGTGCGCGGCTGGTCGTCAGGGCTGGACTCGGGCTTACGGAGATTTCCTGCGGGGAGGGCGGTTAGTTGTGTTCTGTGCCGTGTGACTAAGGCGGGAAATCAGGCCGGGTCAAGGGGAAGGGGAGGAAGGGAGAAGACTCACGCTCCTCAGTCGCGCCAATTACTATATATGGTAGATATGTTCGTCAGCAAAAAGAACCAGGTAAGAAGAACGCTAGACGGCCGACGGAACTTACCCCTATACGCGTACCTGCCGAAAACCTGGTCGGCATTCGTCGTGCGGTGGCGTAGCACCCTGAAGTGCGACCACGATGCGTAGCTAGCGAACGGGTACTCGCGGAAGTAGATAAGCCCTTCCTCCTCGCTGTTGCCTTCCGTTGCTGCTCCAACCCCCGACCCCGGCGGTCTTTCCCTCTTCTTACACAACGCCCGGTCGCACCGTAGCACGTATAGCCCCTTGCGGTCTCCGTATCGAAACACGCACTCGTCATCCTTGACGTCCCCGATCCTGATCGTCCTCTTGAACGCCGCCCCGGTGCTAATGGTTTTCTTCTTCTTCATTTTTGGTCCTTGCGACTCATACGCTGTGACTGGCGCTGCTTCGTCCGGGGATGGCGGTGGCGGGGGACGCTTCTTGTTGCTGTCGGCGGTGGCGGTGTTGGTAACGCCCTGGAAGGTTGGGAGAGGCATCGAAATGGGACTCCGACCTTCCGTCAAGCTCGCTGCGCGGTCGATCACAGACGGATTGGGGTCTGCGTCCCTTTTGTCGGGCTCGCAGTTGACAGGTAGTGAAGGAGACGGACATGCGGACGGTGCCGCCGCCGCGGGCGCGCGTGAAGACCCTGATAAGATGCTCTCGAAGCTGCGCAGGACTCCGGGAGCCCCCTCATCGCCCTCCCGGGCAGCCGCTGACGCGGGCGTCAACAGCACAGTAGCAGCGTCCGGGTTCTGCGCCGCCGCCGCCGAGAAGTGTCCCCCACCGCCGCCACCGCCGCCCGACTCGAACTCGCGGCACAGCTCGTCCATCAGGTCGTCGATGGTGGCGTGGAGCTTGGGCCTGACGCGGCGCAGCACCCCGTGCCAAGCCTCGGCGTAACTCGCGCCCAGCTCGCAAACGAAGGACCAGGGGCTCGGGTGCCGGGGGTCCATGGAGCGCAGCGCCTCGTCGCGCGCCTGCTCAAGCGGCTTCAGGCTTTTGTCCCGCAGCTTCCGGCCGATCGTCTCGTGGACGTCGGCGATGACAGCGGCTTCGGGCTCGAACCCTGTGTTGAGGGTAGAGGCAGGCCGTCCGGGCGCGGTGCGTGCCATGGCCTTCGTGGGGCTGAAGATGGATGGCTGGAGTCAGGTACTGTAGGGAGTGCTGCCGAGGCTGAACGCACTTCTGTTGCCGATTAGACTATTATTTTGAGGCGCTATGGTAGAATGGCTTTGGATTAATCTTATTCGGATCCGCGCGCCCCGTGTGATGACAATCGGTCCTTATATAACACATAAGTAACCTTCTGCGCAGGCCAATCAAGTACGATCGGGAGGGAAAGGAATAGTATTTATACTCCTAAGCTTTGAAGACAGAGCGGGATGCTGATTATATTGGTGTGGCAATGCCTGCTTATTACGGCTGCGGAGTGTTTCAGATATTCCCCACGACTCTCATGGCATCGGGATTTCCTCTAAGTATTTTTCTCCATACCACCGGAGTTATCAGCAATTCCGCCTCGTGTGAGGACTCCCACGCCGTCTTTGGACTATCAAGCCCATATGCGTGCATAAGAGTATGCCTAGAGGACCAGATTCGTATTATAATGCTACGTCTACTGTGTTAGGTTGTCAAAATAAAGTACCGGAAGAGTTCCCCGACCAATAGGTCGAGAAATAGCCAAAGACAGAATGCCGTGTTTAACATGGCGTTCTTGGTTTTCCACGTGCTGGGTGGGGGGCTCTAGACTAGGTAGGTAGGTCGCCAGGACAGGGGCCTGTCTGAACAGTCGCCATGTATAAGATGGACCAGGGTCGTGTGTATGTGTGTGTGTGGCTGAGCTGCAACAGAACCAACAGCCATCCAGTCATCCAATCAATTTGCGAGCAGGCGCACCATCTGAGACGACTTATCTTGGGGAGTCTCTTCGAATGGAGCGAACAGTCATTGCTATCCGAAGCCTCCCAACCACCTGAAGTGTAAAAATCTACCTGGGTTTGGTTCCATTATCTGGTAGGGGCCCCATGGTGCGTCATTTCGTGTCCGATGCGTCATGACCAGGCTTCGCTTCAAGGCGAGGAATCTAGGGTTAACGTCGGTGGGATACATCTCAAAGACGCTCAGTTTCGACCTACTCGAAGATCTAACTTCCACCGACGGAAGGGTTATTGAAGTATCGCGCAGGCACACCCGCAGATGGGTTTATATTCACCACCGACGCCGCTGACGTAGATACCCAATCACAAACCGGCGTCCGAGTATGCGAGGCCAAACATAGTAGGGTGTAGCCTAGAGACAACCCTTCCAGAGACAGCCCTCACAGTTATATTACCGAGGATTTGCGCACAATTCACGTACCAATGGAATAGCACTTACTCGGTCGGCCAAAACGACCCGGGGTATATTGGTGGTGCCAATCATCAGCGACCGCTCTTAACGCCCATTCACAGGTTCCGCAAGAGCCATTGCTCTGATGTGCGTACCCTGCAATCGCTTTCTAGTCTGAGTTCCACATGTTCCCTATCCACTTAAACGGCCTCCCACGTACGATCCTTGTCCCTGCGTATCATCGGGACCTGGGCCGAGAGGAGTTGGTATTCTCGTTTTGCAAACGTGTCCGCCCCGTAAAAACGTCCGCAGGTAGTTGCTAATAATAACACCAGGGTGCACGAAATGCAAAGATGATTTCTACAATGGGTAAAAGAGTTGGGGAG
The DNA here is from genome assembly GCA_004155945.1 of Monosporascus sp. mg162. Taxonomy (NCBI): domain Eukaryota; kingdom Fungi; phylum Ascomycota; class Sordariomycetes; order Xylariales; genus Monosporascus; species Monosporascus sp. mg162. The sequence goes on along the minus strand of QJNY01000531.1, from coordinate 1,729 downwards.
TGTCAGGTGCCGGGGTGTGACCCCTTTCTAAGCCCCAGTGCCCCGCCAGCGAGGGTCTAGTTTGTGTAATTATATATATAAGGGGGCTTCGCCCCCGAGTAGTTGAAAAAGGCGGGCATTAATGGCCATCTATTTACTACCTATACTACGAACTGCCAACTAGACTGCTTTCACTGCCCTTCACTCTGTACTTCCTATTTTCTCTGATAAGGGGAAGCCGAACGTCTTTATGCCTGTCGCGGGTCCTAGGCTCGCTCCTATTTGCCTCTAGGCCGTTGGCTAATGAACTCTACGACAGGTCTGAGAGATCTCCGAATCAGCTCCTTGTACTAAGCCTCTATCCTTTAGATCCTTAGTTAGGTCTCTAATCTCAACGGGCTTCGTGAGAAAGATGTCTACGCCCAGGGGTCGAAGCAATTCCACCGAAGTCCACGGATTGCAAAGTGGATTGCGCAATTGCCAAGCCCACGCCACCCATTTAGCCCTTCCAAAAATGGACGTCCATCCATTTAAAGCTCTCGTAGATGGACATCGTATCCATAATAAGTAGTTCCTTATGGCGGTATAGGCCCGTTATTAATAAAACCTAATTATAAAAGTGGTAATATTAATAGATAATTATCTACCGCGTTATAAAAAGGATCCCATTTACCCGGAAACGTTTAATATCTTAATATATTATTCCTTTATTACTTTAAATATACTTATCGTTTAATAACGAAAATAATATATTTAAAATTTTTAAATTTTTGCAGTTATTTTAATATCGGGTTTAATTTAAAGTAATATTTATATCGTTAAATATAAATTATATATTAATAAATATATTATTTTTATTCGGTTTTTAAATATAAAATATATTAATTTTATAATAATTTAACCTTTTTAATAATATATAATAATTATAATAATAAAAATAATATTATCTTAAAACTTTCGATTAAAGGAATTTAACGGTAAAATCTATTTATTTTTGCAATTTTATTTAACTTTAATTTTAAAAATATAATTAAATTCGAATAAGTTAAAGTATAAAATTAATAATAAAGTTATTTAACGGAAAAATAAAGTTATTAAACGTAATATTTAGGTTTTATATATTTTAAATACGTTTCCGATATATTTTTAATCGTCCGAATTAACGTACGGTTTTTTATAAAAGCAATATATTAATAATTTATTATTTATGTAATTACTTTTTATTTTTTGCCCGATATTATTAACCGAATAAACGTTATATTATTTTGTTAATTATTTATTAAAGAATTAATATAATTATTATTTGTAACGAACCTGTCATATATCCACCTGGAGGTATAAGCAATATCCGGAATGGGGTCTTGATTTGCAGGTAACAATAGTACGAGGAATAATTCAGAAGTCTGTTCGTTAAAAAGGTTTGCGGACTTTTCCTTTAATTAGAAAACGGTACCTCCAACTAAAGGCTTAGATTAATAGCTAAAAAGCGAAAACTAAGTAGGTACTATTTACATAAAAGTTCAGTCCATTATATATTCTTTCATTCCATAATAAGTATGTCGTGGATTTATGTAATCTAAGTGATTTACTTAAATTACTTAAATTTACTAGATTAATGTCAAAAGCCAAGCTATTCCAGGTCCGAAGTTTAGTGTAACGAACCTGTTATACGACCACCTGGAGGTATGAGCAGTATCCGAAAGGGGTTCTTGATTTGCAGGTAACAATAGGGCGAAGAATGATTCAGAAG